>JAKTSL010000130.1:0-37863 GCA_030580175.1 Diutina pseudorugosa
TTAAGCAAGAATACCGACTTACCAGAAGTATCGGATGAAGCTAGTTCCTATCTTGATATCTCGCCTTCTCTGCGTTTAGGCGATTTCTCGATAGACGGCGATAACCCCAAATTATACTATAGGTTTTTTCGAGCAACATAATCATTGGATAATGTTGTTATAAATCCATCAGCATAAATTGTATAGAATACGGCCAAAACACCACGTATGTTAATACCTTAGACCTTTATATGTTTATGTGGCAAATTTCAAACACGAAGGGGCACTTCAATATGCTATTAGGTCCCATCTTGAAGCTATAGATTGAGTGCTACAATCATATATGCTGCTACAACAGATAACGGATAGGATACAAGACATCGTGGATGCTGATTATACTTCTTACCATCAAAAATGAAAAATTGTCCATACTTTGTGTGATAAATAGTATTGCACAAATGCAAATAAATCTTGAAGCAGCGGCTTGTTCGAACTGTTCTTAGCAACTCAGTCATTACCTGGAAACATGATGAACTTTGGCAGTCAAGCAAATGAATAACTGCACTGATAAGTATCACACAATCGTATTAGATTGGGATTCTGGCTAAAGTTCGCGTAAATGGAGGTGATTTCTAATAGAAAACTATAAGCTTCAATACATGACCCAAGGTAAAGAGAAAGCTGTGTTCAATAAGCAATTACACGTGGGTTTATGTGAAATTTTCCTTGGTTTAATCAGTTTTTCTTTTTTTTTCATTTTTTTATTTGGTGAAGAATTTGAAGGTGAGCTCGAGTTGAATATGAATATATGTGATTTATAGCGAAACCCGTAGCGTCCGTTGTGGTAGTTTAAAAGGCTTATGTATTGAATTGAATTTTAATATTATCCGGATTCGGCCCGCTCTGGTTGAGTAGAGTTCGATACCAAAAGGAGATATTGTTGAAGAATGAGACCGCGCCCAGAAGTTACAGGCGGTGAAGTACATAGTGTGAGAGTGTATAACCTCAATATCCACAAGAACCCACATAAATATTCTAGCCTGTAGCGGTACGTGTGATGAATCTCTGTATATAAATATAGCTAGGAATTACCAATATGATCGAGTACCACCTCAAGAGCACGATCTCGCCTACAGCCTCTGACTCGCTGTTGACGATACCGTTAATGGTGAAATACAAAGCTTGAAGTGAGAGAGAATGGTTCGCGCACGACAAAAACCCCGGCTTCAAATCCAAATTGCGAAAAATGTACAACTCAGATCAAGATTTTCGATAATAACACGACCTTTTCGAAATGTTGATTGGGGCACGACATAATTAACCACATATCCAGCTGTTTTACATTCAATACCCATCAATGCTACCCGAAACTCGTCAACACCGGCACCGACACATCGCCCTCTTTGAAGGTGCCCTCAACCTCCACCTCCCGTTTCCATTGCAACTCGTTTGCCCGCTGCAAGTTGCGTCCAGCTCAAGACTGCCACTCATCGAATCTTCGCCACAGCAAGGTACCGACTGTTGTGCAAGCACTTGATGGCACCAATCGTTTCGTCCAAGCGTAAATTACAGCCGAGTTTACCCTATAGCCCGCCCATAGCGGCATGTGTCCCGTTCTCCGCCCATCAATGGGCAAATACCATCCATCGCGAGAGAACATCGATAGTATGATGACCGAAACTGATGCCCTTGGAGTCACACATTGCCAGTGCCTTTAGTAAGTCCACTTCCAATGCAGTATCTTTTTGTTAGCACTTTTTGGTGTACGGTCTTGGCTTCCGAAGTCCTGCTTCGTTCGTCGACAGCTTCATCGTCTGGGCGGCCTATCCCACCGCCTCCTAGTCTTTCACATCAACAGGTAAATCTGCGGTAGGATATAGTGATTTCTTTGTGGTTTGCGGACCCTAGTTGTTTCCGTAACCTTGAGCTCACGTTCTATCTTAGACACGAAATGGGGAAGTAGTTACACAACCATGGCAATCAGCTAAATACGGTGAAGTCGGGCCACGAAGCACGATGGAACGGTCGATATATTGGTATGGTGACAAATTAGGGGTGACGGCAGTGGTGGTGGTTCCAAATAGTCAGCCGCATTTTACTCATATTTTGGTTGCCTGCTGAACCGGTAGTTGGCGATTCGGATACAGCCTAAGCCACGACAAGTTGAAGCCGTGGCCGACACTCTTGGTTGACATGACCTGAGCGACACTTATTAACTCCAGTATAATGAGAACCACGAGCAACCCGCTTCTCAACAGCAAATGAAATAAACAAGTACTTTACCTTGGTTATTGAATTTATCTGTTTCAATATATGACCATGATAAGCACACACAACCCGCGGCGTCTGATTATTTAGTTTACACGAAAAGAAGTTTATGTGTTCATTGTCTAAAAAATTACAAAACTAACGCCGACGGTGAAAAATCCGAAATTTACGAGATAATGAATTATCTGTACGTTGAACGGGCGACATGCTCGGGAGATTATATCCAATTATAGTGTATTGTTATCTTCGACTACATCATGCCCTTTTGTTTGTGTAGTAAATGAATCTCCAGTTCACACAATGATATTCTAGTTCGAGTCTACGATTTGAAACAATACATCCAAATATGAGGTTGTATATAGCCATATATAAATTACTACCAGATGGTCAAATGTTTATTTTCTACCCTCTCTTTTTTTTTTTTATAATTGGGCCTATGATTCAATCAAGAGAGTGGTTAGAAGTACATGCAAACTAACTCAATGAGCTTTATATCCACGGACGTACGCATTTAGCCGTCAGCAATAGATAAAAAAAGGAGAACGAACCATTCAACCGTTGGTGGTACTTGACTCGAGTTTGTGATATGGTGTGGTGCCTTTGCAACTCCGGTTTTAAAGGTGATTAATTTTTACAACATACCCTGGAGGTTCTGTCTACGATTCAAACGAAAAGTGTTGGAGAATCACTCGTGTATCTTCGACATTTGACACAACTTTGGATGCCAGAAGAATACTGAATTGAGGAACCGGAGTATGTTGCAACAAGTAGCTTTCCAAAGAAGTCTGAACTTAAATTTAGTTCACTAATAAAAGTGTAGCCTCTTGGTTTCTGGTATCAAAATCACCTTATTTGTTTATGACCATGGCAATTTATTGTCATCCTTCTCTGAAAACGAACTAACCAATGAGAACCCATAAACACGATGGCCCCTAGTTATCGACACCAAAATTTCGCTTGATGTTAAATCAATTGTTTATAATGGTGTCGAACAGACTAATCCATTGAAGCCTGAGTTGCCGCGCCTAATAAACATAACACTGACAGGAAGTACAATTTTAAAACCCATGTAATTATAATTTTGTTCAATAGAGACAAGTCCAAAAAAAAGAGACTACAACAACCAATTTATGGAGAATAAACACTGCTGACAACAGAGCAAATTCGGAGCCTTGCAGAATAGACCTCCCAGTGTATCATGATATTATGAGAATTCCCTTTTTCCTCGATTCCAGAGCGTTTACATGTGTGCCGTCGCAAACAGCTAAGAGCCTATGCAGTATTTTACCACGTAAAATTTGATAATACCTTACCTGCAGAATAGCGTCAAAAATTATAAACTTTTGTGCGAATGATTCAGATTTATTACCCAATTAAGTAATTACCTATACACGGGCAAAACCGAAGTATCTTCCAAAATAATGATTTTTGTTTTTCATCAAATTAGATATGAAATGTTGGACCGCAACTCCGTGTATCGCGTACTTTAGACACATGACACATTTGTTGCCAAATGGAGATATCAGACACTCCACTGACGGAATCTCTGCATATAGACATTTCGGCTGTACTTCACAAGATAGTCAGCAAACCAAATAATCAACTTTTGAAGAGAACCCGCTTTCTCAGGTTCTCCAGTACTCGGTGATGACACCTCGTACGGGTTTGGCTTGGAGCCAGGATCGGTGTTAGTAGACATGCTGTGAAAAATGTGGGCATTCCGACAACCTCTTATACTCGTCAATTTACTTTTAACTACTTTTATCCCAAGCTTTGCTTACCCCTTTCTCATTGAGAACCCCAACCAGCTGTACAGCTAAACTTCAACTCTCCCATTATGCCTCCCAAAAAATAAAAGGTTAACACCGACTAAGCGTGTTGGCGTGTGTATTACGTAGTGAATTCAACCCGGGGTCCGATCTACGCGGGCCCGGGTTGGTTGTATATAAAGGGTGCGGGAATCTTCGGTGGCTTACATAGCCGCGGAAGAGTGCCGCGTCTTTCGAGAAGGCTTACGGAATGCCTGTAAGGTGATCCGGGAGTCGACAGGAATTACATCATAATTTCGTTCATTAGTAGACAAGGCGACAAAAAGACTACAACAACCAATTTATGGAGAATATACACTGCTGACAACAGAGCTAGTTGGGAACCTTGCAGAATAGAGTGTATCATGATATTATGAAGTTTTTTTTTTCCTCGATTATTCCAGAGTGTTTACATGTGTGCGCCGTCTCAAACAGCTAAGAGCCCCTATGCAGTATTTTACCTCGTAAAATTTGATATTGAACGTACCTGCACAAGCAGCATCAGGAATTATGAACTTTTGTGCGAGTGGTTTATATTTATTACCCAATTAAGTAATACAAAACTCCTTTTCAAAGAATTGTGATTTTTTCTTTTATCGAATCCAATCTAAAAAAGAAGAGATTCGTTCTTTTGGTCAAAACAAACCGTCGGCACAGTTCGAGATATACAGTAATTAATCCTATCATCTAAACAAGTAACTACTGATTTAGAGAGCAAATCCAGCCTGTAAACGTTAGCGATCACACTAGATTTTGAATTATATACATCTTGCGATGTTCTCTAACAAGGATTGATGAAATAAACTTGAAAAGAGCCCCTTCTCGAGGTGAACTCACGTTCATGAGAATGTTTTCGCGCAATAGAGAATTGATTCTGCGAGTAGTGAGAATTGATCGCTTTGGCATTTGGAATTGAAAACTGATGGTCGGGCACTTAGTTTCGAAACTTTGAGAATTGAATCGTACTTTTCTTTAGATAGATTCCTATGGTTACGGCCACACCGCAAAGACATTACGTATGACACATAGGGGGGGATTACGGATCGGTCAAAGTGGGAAACACGGTTCTACTCGTCAACAATCAACAGAAACAAAATGCCGTTGAACCGTTAGAAAGATACTAGAAACGGTTCCTTCGACAATCTATTGGGCTCAACCAAATTCACACAACATTCAACTTTCCCACTTTTACCGAAGGGCAATTAGAGCGCGCATAGTCTGGAGGGGGCTGTTCAAGAGCTGCAAGGCATCCAAACGATTCGCCAGACATGTTGACATCAAGTTGGTTTGATGAGGCTCTTACCAAAAGTGAAGTATAATATCAGCGAAATATTACGCTAGCCGATTGATTGTTGACCACATGGCGAAAATCAAATGAGCTGTTTAGAAAGCGTGTGTCGTGATGTCTACCTTTCCTAACAGCATTATCATTCTTTCATGCCACACATATTACTACCATTTTTCCCTTGCACATTGTCAGGATCAAAGTTCTTTAGTATTCCGTGTCTTAGCTCTATTCAAGTCTATTTCAATGTATATAGCGCGATGTATGCTGCGCTAACGAGATTGCTCAGGCCATGTAGTCGGGAGAAGGCGTACGTGGTCCATGTAAGTACGGGCACAACCTCGTTCAAGCGACGATCGCTCACGAAGCAACCTAGAATGAAGGCGAAGCAATTTGGCATCTTGACGAAGAAATCAAGTGAGATATCGAAAATCAATGAAGTATGAACTTGTAATCAGTTTGTTTATTGTAGAATTAATCCATTCCACGAGCGTAATTAACGACGAAGTAAAATTTGTATACGTAGGTCAATTTATATGAGCTTCTTAACAATCCCCCACTTGGGTTACACTGGTAAACCTTCCGGTGGTATATTCTCTTCGTCCCCAGTGCGAATTTTACATGGCCGAAGTCACGCTTGTTGTTTAATCAAGTGTTACCAACTCAAAACCACAATTCAGGTCATTACCATATTAGGAAAATGATGAAGATAGTGCGACAAATTGTGACGCATATCCATTTTTCACAAAATACAGGATCTGCTAAAGTACAAAATACTGCATATACGTTATTATGCTTGTTGTTGGATGATAGTTGAAGAACTGCATAAGCTTATTCGCATGAAAGAGTAAGATAAATGTGTAAGACGAGTTATTGTTGAAGAATGAGACAGCGTCCAGGAAGTTACAGGCGGTGAAGCTCAAGATGTCGAGGTGCATGCCAAATGCCATATTGACTCTGCTCAGCCCAGACGCAATGGCCATCTTTGTAGGGGGCTACCGTGGATTTCTTAAGCCTTTTGTTGGCGATTGTCGTATCAATACAGATTGGGTCAAATTAGGGGCGGTATACCTTCGCAGCTCTCAATTTCAGCCTCTACGGTAACTACGTGCTTATCTCGTTTTGTGGTAGCCCTCATCATGGACATTCTTGTACAGTATGTACAGTATGTACAGTATAAAGTGTATCAGATACGCAATGTCCCATGGAGAGGTTGGTTACTTGGAACAGTCTGTTGTCTAGGAAAATCGCAATAAGATATTGACAAGTCGCTTTCAGCCTGACCACTTACAATAGGTTTTTCAAGCACCCCTTATACTGCTGTCGTAGTATTTTTCAACATATCTTTCAACTAGAAATCTGACCCAACTCTAGAATAGTGTCAAGGTGAAATGAATGACGTGGAACTGAAAATCCTGAGAAATCTTTTCGCATTGCCTGGTCTTCAATTGTACTTTCGATCTACGAGTGGCAAAACTGATGATCCATGGTCATTCCACATGTCGCATTGATGATCGCTTAGGTGGAGTTAGCAACTTTAGCTTGATAAAGTGATCAAGCCGCTCAACAGCAACAACACTATCATTGGATAATATGAATGACCACTCTACACCAATGAGTGTGGATATTGATTTTGAACAAAAAAATAAATGCAAGCGTGACGATTGAAAATCTGTATTGTGAGTGTTTATGTCCCACCTAACTTATACGTATCGAATTCTTTGCTTGAAAAGTAAAGATTGATGACTATGGATTATATCGTGTGCGCATAGATTTTCTACCGTTTCTATGAGGATCTACGTGTCGGCTGTCATCTCGTAAGTGTAAAGCTAGCTTGGCTAGAGTCGTTGTAGCTTGCCGAAATGCGAAACTTGACATAACTTGGGAGTGGGGTCAACACGATTGTTATTCCCATTACTATCATGCTGATCTTAGTTGAACAGATACTCTGCTGGCGGACGAGAGAACTTTTATAGACAACATTTGTCGAGAAACGGACTGCCTACGCCTCCTCTCGGTAGACTTGTGTAAGCATAAAAAATTTGAATGGACTTGCAACCGGTCTTGAATTGCTAATTTCTGACGATTCGATTCCCACTTAGTCTTGAAGATGCCTGGCTGTATCTTCCCATAGATCTCATTGGGAGGGGCTTAATTCAAATTGATGATGGGTTTTTGCCCCCTCCAATCAAAAACTACTAGATAATCAGGCAGTACAACACATTACTTCAGAGATAGTTGTGAATGATATTCGTACCGTCTTCTTGTTTGTTTGTATGTCCTGACCTTTTGTTAAATCAGAAAGGCCAGCAAATCCCCCCATGATTGACAAGGCCGGGTCCAGCTCTTTCTCTGACATAAATCAGTATGGTAAGAGTTACAGATGTCCTCCGCCGTGACAGGTATGAAGTAGCCGCGTCATTACCCGACCCATGATATTCAAATCCACGTTTCTTTGTGAAGAGCGCAGCGACAGTATTTGTCCTTATACCCATATTCTCATCAGTAATGTTTGATTCTATCTGCACGAGATCGGTAACCACTTATATAAAAGCAAAGTACCCCACTGGTGGTACAAGTTTTCGCATATCATATAGTATAGGGCTGTATATTTTACAATCACTCGAAATCTTGACAAATTGGGCGTGTGGTCTAGTGGTATGATACACCCTTAGGGTGGGTGTGGCCCTGGGTTCGATTCCCAGCTCGCCCCTTTTTTGCTACACATGCCAGTGATTTTGAAGCTGGAAGCGTTTGAACAATTGTTCTAATCCACTAATACGTAATTGCGGTCTGTTACATTGCACGTCTCATACATTTGAATATTATCCTTGAACTATGGTGCTTTGTACCATGTATACTTCGTATGAATAAATATGGGAGATCGCTTTTTACTCTATTTACTGTAAAAATTGCAAATTCGTATTATTCAGTATAATTATGTTTTAGTAAAGAGGTCAAATCAAGATATTACTTACAGTTTTTTCAATTTCTGAGCCCGTTGAATCGAATTATGTTATTCACAGTCAATTCAAACCTTGTGCATATGTTAAAATTTTAAGTGAGTCGCATTTTGATCAACTCGTAAGCCAAACGGCCTTAGATTGATGTAAGACAAGACCACTCGCGATTGATCTAAAATCAATTGGTGCTTGGTGATCTTTACAACAATCCGACCAGATGGTCTCAATTGGACATAAGAAGGACTTAAACTATGTATTCTCAACAATATCGTTGGAGCACGTGTCGAATAAAAAGCTAATTTTTTTTGGTAACTTCGATAATTCAATAGATTTGATAAGTTGTAGCTGGCAAATTAGACAAACGTAAATGAATAACAATGGTCCGTATTACACCCCCCTCGCCTTCCAGTGACCCTATATTTGGTTTAAAAGGGGCTAGGATTACTTGCATAATTAAACCCTACTACAGCAATGGTACCATAACCAAAATAGGAGACCTATTGTTAAATTCTTCATAAGCTAAGAGAACAACTCCAATCTTAAACTACACCGAAGTAGCCTTAACATACTTAGAGCAGCGGTCATGGAACTATTTTTACATAAAATAAAGCATTTAAAGCATCACTCATTACGAGCTTTAGATACCGCTATTCGAATTTAATTCAGAATCGATACGGTTTTGTGGTACTTTGCTATGAATTTAACAATTTAGCTATAAATACCAGGAGATTTTCCCCATCACTCATCCACCAAGCAAAAATGCGTTATTTGACTCTTTTACTTACTATCGGACTCGTGCTGGCTGCTCCGGTAGTAGTTAATCTTATTCATGATACCGACGTTCAAGTTAAAAGGGAAGCTGGATCTAATTTGTTGGTTGCGAAGACTACTTATAGTGACAAGCATGATGGCAGCGACTGTGAAGATTGCAACGTCAGCGATGGTGGCCATGATGACAAACGTGATGGCAGCGACTGTGATGATTGCAACGTCAGCGATGGTGGCCATGATGACAAACGTGATGGCAGCGACTGTGATGATTGCAACGTCAGCGATGGTGGCCATGACGACTAGTGGAGACGTCATTATCGTGATGTAAATTTCAAAATAAATGATTGAATTACATTTTCAAACAACGAATCCATGAGCAGTTCACCCCTCATGTACTCAGCGTTTCAACATCTTCCATTCTTGCTTTTCATTAGAAGGGATGTGCCACTATTAACAGTACAATTGAATGGATTGTTTGAGATATGTTTGTGTTTTTTTTTTTAAACTATCAACTGTAACATTCACTAAACATCAACCAAGTTAGTGTCATTAGACTTGTCTTGTTCGGCATCTTCACGTTCATCGTCGTCGGCGTCTCTGCCTCTTTCGTAAAATTCGTCCAAAATTTTAGGAGAAATACGGTTCAACATTTCTTTGGGATAGATTCTCAACAAAGACCAGGCTAAGTCCAAAGATTCGAAAATAGTTCTGTTTTCGTAAGCACCTTGAGAAATGAATTGCTTTTCAAACTTGTCCAAGAATTCGAGTGACAATTTGTCTTCCGTTGACAAGGCTTCTTCACCGACCACCGACTTCATAGCAGCAGCATCTCTACCAATAGCATACTTGGCGTACAACTGGTTCAGCACATCGCCATGATCTTTACGGGTCATACCTTCACCAATGGCCGATTTCATCAACCGAGACAACGATGGCAAAACGTTAATCGGCGGGTAAATACCGCGGTTATGCAATTGACGATCGACGAAGATTTGACCTTCAGTAATGTAACCCGTCAAATCGGGAATCGGGTGAGTGATATCGTCGTTAGGCATAGTCAAGATTGGCACCTGAGTGATAGAACCATTACGCCCTTCAACACGACCAGCTCTTTCGTAAATGGTTGACAAGTCAGTGTACATGTAACCAGGGTACCCACGTCTACCGGGCACTTCTTCACGAGCGGCTGACACTTCACGCAAAGCATCAGCGTACAGCGACATATCTGTCAAGATGGTAAGCACGTGTCTTTCGGTTTGGTAGGCCAAGTATTCGGCAGTGGTCAACGCTAACCGCGGCGTGATAATACGTTCGATGGTGGGGTCATTGGCTAAGTTCAAAAACAACAGCGTACGTTCCAACGACCCATTTTCCTCGAAATCTTGCTTGAAGAACCGCGAGGTTTCCAAGTTCACCCCCATGGCTGCAAACACAATCGAGAAATTTTCTTCATGGCCATCATGAACGTCTTTGGTAGGACGCACCAAACCGGCTTGACGACATATTTGAGCGGCAATTTCGTTATGAGGCAACCCCGAAGCGGAAAAGATGGGGATCTTTTGTCCACGAGCAATTGAGTTCATGGTGTCGATGGCGGAAATACCTGTAGAAATCATTTCTTCGGGGTAGATACGGGCGTAGGGGTTAATCGGTGACCCGTTAATGTCCAAGTAATCTTCGGCGAAGATTTTGGGACCCTTATCAATAGGACGCCCCGACCCGTCGAACACCCGGCCCAACATGTCTTCCGACACCGCGATTTTGAGGTTTTCCCCAGTAAACTCGACACGAGTCTTCTTGACATCGATACCGGAAGTACCTTCAAACACCTGGACAATGGCTTTGTCACCTTTCACTTCAAGGACCTGCCCTGCTCTCTCCGAACCGTCAGGAAGGGTCAAGTTGACAATTTCATTGTAACGAGGAAACTTCACCTTGTCGAGGATGACCAAGGGACCATTGACGCCACCCACAGTATTATAATCGATACGGGGCTTGATTTTGAATGAATCAGCCACCGCTTTGCGGTTAAGCTCATAGAGTTCCTTGTCGGAAAGGGTCATAATCCTTGGGGGGAGGTAAAGCAAATAATCGTTGACGGTAGACGAAAGTGCGCCTCTCCAGACTCACGCACACGTGTGCGTGCGCCCACCAGAATTTGCTGTGTTCACGGTAGTGATCGTAGTTGCGCGAGATTTAAGAGAAGATAAACAAAGAGTAAAGACAGTTTTACAATGTGTGTGTATCGAGAGAATTATTTCCAGCATAATCTCATATATGTAGCAGGTCTTCGAGTTGGGTCACTGCCAGTTCAAACTTATCAAGGTTGTTGATGGCATTGGTAGGCAATTGGTCCAAAAGCTGGTTGATGCCACTAATTTCTCGTTCAATGGCGTCATCGTCTTGTTTAGTCTGTCGTTGACACTCGGCTGCTAACGATTGAAGCGTTTCAATAAACTCGGTAATGGGAAGAGCGTTGCTATCGTTATCGTCTAACGTTAGCCGAGTGCTATCGTCGATATCATCAATTGCAGCATCAATGGCGTCAAAGCGAACATCAAACTCGGCCGCAAGTTGTTGATAAAGCTCTTTCGAATCGGGGACGGCATTGGAAAATAGGGTGTAGGGAAGGATCTGGTTGAGCAGCCTTCGCTCGAGGAGGTATTGGCGAAGAAGATCGGTGGACTTATCCAGCATGGCGGGACGCGTCGTTTTTCTCTCACCGCCCCGATTCTGTAAAGCCAAAAGCGTGCGAGGAGAAATCACCTGAAATATCCAAAAGTGAAAGTATCAATATAAATAAATATGCTCTATATCGATCTATAGGTTGTTTAAATTAATGCAACGGAGACCACTCAGTCATGACTGTCGGGAGTGGTGATGATAAATTTGGGTGGGGTATTCACCTTGGGTACCGATAACACTCGCGGTTGGGTGCCATAGAGTTCCAGCTCGGGAATTTCGGAGATGTTTTCTAGTTCATTAGGGTACAGGTGGCCCAGATACCCATCGTACTCCACCGACTGTACCAGAGGGTAGGCATCACTATCGTTAATGGGTTCTCGCGATGCCAGTCGCTTTGAGTTAAATCGGCGTACTGACGTCTTGCGGGAAAGCGACTGACCAAGCTCTCGAAGCTCAGTTTCTTGCGAGTCGTACACCGAGAACGTTCGGTGACGGAACAGGGGAACCACCAGAATGCGAAACTCTTGTTTCTGCCGTTTGGGTTGGATCAAGGGCAACGCCAGCGAGTGGCTTTCGCTAGCTAACGACACCAATTCTGACTGGTCATCGCCATCATCATCTTCAGGATTAGCGCACCAGAGTGGCATTGCCCAGAGCAATCCCAGAATCAACGCGTGGACTTCGCCTAACCAAAAGATGGCAAACCATACCCCGCCCATATGAAGCAGAAACCCAAACGCACCAAGGCTTTGACGAAGCTGACTACGTACCTCCACCACAAGCTCGGTGGCGATGGCAATGGCAATGGTAGAGGCGATGAACAGGCCAAGGGTGAAAAGGCCGATGATGTGGAATGCCCATTGGGAGCGGAATCGGCCAAAGGTGATGGGCTTTTTATAATAAACCAATCCCATACCGACAAAGGCGATGAACTGGAGGATGATGGCGGCAATCAACGCCAGGGTGACGATGTGAAAACGGTTTTCTCGCAGGCGGACTTGAGCAACGTAGGCAGAATCCTTAAATGCTGGAGTAGGGTAAGCATAGGCCAAGATCGCTTTGAGACCGATCCGCTCCAAGGCTCGTCGATAATCAAACACTTGAGTGTTTTTTGTTGAGCATTTGACGACATCATCATGACGATGATAAATACGCTGATGGGTTTGCGGATTTAGCGACACCAGGATGTTATAGTTGCCAATGCACTCAGTCCACAACAGATTGGTGACGTACTGTGGCGCCAGCGCCACTTGGTTTTCGGCGTACTCACTAAGGAGATTGATTTCTGACATGGTGAGCGATGCTCCCACGGGTAACCCAACACCGATCACTCGAGGCCCCGCCTTGGCCACGTTATTTCTGAGAGTTTGTGTGAGTCCATTAGCAACGTCGACGTTATCACAGTTGATGCGGTAAATGTATGCTTTTGACAGACTTAGCGGTGCCACCACCACCGCAAGCAAGTAGGCGAACAGCGCGATCGAGAAGTATAATCGAACGACGACGAGGATCTTTTCGAGGAGCGGGAGCCCTTCAAACTCACGAGTGATCCACAACGGTAAACGAAGCTTCATGACCACCGAGCCTTGGGCCGTCTGCGGGATTGAAAGAGTCCTTCAAATGGTGGGTGCGCGCAACCCTTAAATCGAGGAGAGTCGTAGCCACAAAAATAGAAAAATTTCTCGAGAGCCATTAGCCAGGACATTAAACTTTAAGTGGGTGTAATAATTTCAACTTGATGAACTTAACGACATGGTAGTCTCATTTGATACTAATTAATTTTGATGGATTTTATAGCAATCTTTGTATGGTTACCTCCACCTAGGATATGGAAGGGATTTCGCACCCCCGTTGGTTGTCGTTTACCTGCGCCTTTGTTCGGTGTAAAAGACCTGTGTCGTCAGGGCCCAGTTTTTTTTCACGCCCCGAACGTTGTCTCCGGATTTTTTTCGGATTTTTCCTTAGTTACGGACAGGAACAGCGAGCTTTCTTTTGCATGTAATTCCATGCGCACAAAATTACGGGACGACCGGCTGTACCGTTTTTCCAACCCAGTCACGACGACGACGACGTTTTGTTAACCTTCGGGACCCCTCGCGATGATGTTACGTCAGTTGGCACGCACACCTTTCCCTCTTCGTTCCTCGCTTCGACCCGCAAGGGCGATGATGCCGTCATTCACCACGGTGAAGGTGGCACCGGTGGCGGTGACTCCAGTCCGGTTTCGCCACTCTCGTTACCGACGGTTCGGTGAGGATGATCCCGACGTTGTTGAGTATGAGATAGATCCCTATGGTAATTATCGGGAACGCAATGGTCGTCGCTACCGTCTGTCCAATAGCTGGCAAGATTTATTGCACGACAAGCGGTTATGGTACGTAGTTGCGGGGCTCGGGTTATTCTACGTGGCCAACTTACACAAGGCTCCCTATACTGGGAGACTTCAGTTTTGCTGGGTGCCTTACTGGATGGAACAGAAAATGGGGGACTTGCTGTACCGACAAGTAATGTCCCAGTTTGGTGGCGATATTGTTGACCCGAGAAACCGGGTGTACCAGCCGATTCGGTCGGTGATGGACCGGTTGCTCAAAGCTGCTGACGAGCTGATTACTGACCCCAAACAACGGGAACACTTGAAGAAATTGGACTGGCAAATTCTGGTGGTAGCGGGCGATTACCCTCCCAACGCATTTATCCTTCCGAACGGGAAGATCTTTATTTTTGCTCTGATTATCCCCATTTGTCAGGATGAAGATGGTCTCGCCACGGTGTTGCTGCACGAGCTTAGCCATCAACTAGCCCACCACTCGCTGGAACAGTTGCTGAAGCTGCCTCTTTACATGTTGGCCGGCGCCATCATGTATTCGATCACGGGGTCTACGGGGTTGAATGATCTTTTGATCCAAACTCTTTTCCAATTGCCAGGGCTGAGAAAGCAAGAAAGTGAAGCCGACCATATTGGTTGTGAACTTATGGCCAAAGCGTGCTTTAACGTCGATGCTGCCGTTGGGTTCTGGGGTCGGATGGAAGATATGGAACAACAAATGGGTGGAGCCAGTGGTGGTGCCATGACCGAGTTCTTTAGCACACACCCGGCATCGGAACATCGTATCGAAGCCATTAAGCTGTGGTTGCCTCAATTACACCAAGTCCAGGAGGAATCGGGGTGCAACACTAAGCAAATGGGTAACTTTGCCAATGCCTATAACCTGTTCTTTTAGTGCCGGAGACTATTTTACAAACAATCCATCTCGACTAACTAAAATTATAACCTTGTTCTCGCGTATGTCAGGTTTCAATTATTTATTGTAAAAATATATGCAAAATTAATAAGAATTAATGCAATATAGATTACAATCGATAACAACCAATTGTTCAAGTCAGCCTTACCGTTGAGGTTGCCGGATAACGGCAGGACGATGAGGTTGATTACAATACCTGTTTAACGCTGCCGACGTCATCGCCTCGTTTACCGATTGCCGCCCGGGCTCATACGTCACACTACTCTCAATCCAGAAAGGGATGGTTAGGAAAAAAAAAAAATTGAGCGTCGATCTTGCGTCATCGGCGATGCACTTTGGGACCTACGCCTCCACCACCCCCTTTTTCTGTAGCGCTGTTCGGCTAGCAATATTGCCAAAAATTAGCCGCTATTATTCCATGGTATTTACTCCCTCAAGAATCCGGGTGCCCCCACTCTCTTCGGGTCAAATAGGCGTTGTCCCCTTGCGCTAATGGTACACAAAAACCAACTATTTTTTTTTTTTCCCGAGGCCGGGGACTTAACCACCACCGCACACCGCACCGTGCTGAACCAGCCCACTAAGAGATAGGTCTAGACCCATTCCTGTTCGAAACTAAACACCGCCCCCGTGGACGCCAGAGACGACACAATTAGATGGTAGCGGTGATTCAATCGATTGTCGGCACCTGGTTATATCAGCTTACCCACAAAAATTTTCGTGATATCGACGTATGCAAAAAAACCAAACCTGTCGATGGTGCCGACGTGGGTCTCGCCCGTCGTAATGTGGCGCACACCTCATTTCAATCACATTTCCCGATTGGGACGCGAGCCGCGTTTTTTTTTTTCTTCCTGTAGGTGGTGGTGGGTGCGCACACCACCCTATCTCCTAATTTCACCCGCAGGGTTGACGATTGTACACATCTCCCCGACCCACCGCATCGGCATCCCTTCCCCCTCCTGACGCTGGAGAGTTGTTTTGTACACTGACCGGAGCCTCGGGACGCGTTTTCCACTTTTTCCCTCCTCGCGCGTAAATCCACCGGTCTCCTTCATTGTCTCGCTGACTACCCGGCCCTGCCCCCCCTCTTCCTCATTGCTTGTCGCCGAGTCGTCCCCCGTTCCCCGGAGTCACCATACCATCTTGCCCTTCATCGTTGTCGGATACATTGTCGATGATTAAGTCGTTTCGTCGCAGCAAACGTGAACTGAACAGTCTGTCGAACTCGTCGCCCAAACACAACATCACTCGGGTGGCGCTGGCTCAGGACTCCGACGCCGCCGACGACGTGCTTATGCTGCCGAAGAAGGTGATCAAGGCGCTCTATGACTATATGCCCCAAGGTCCCGGTGAGCTCAAGTTCGCCAAGGGTGATTTTTTCCATGTGTTGGAAGAAGAAGCCCAGGACGTGCAAAATGGGTGGTACGAAGCCACCAATCCCATCACTCACGCCAAGGGGATGGTACCCATCCTGTATTTTGAGACGTTTAAGCGTAACCGACCGAAAACTAACGGTCTGATCAGTCTGGGGATGCTGACATTAGTCGCATCCAACAACCGACGACTGGGAGGACTGAGCACCTTGTACGCTCAGGTGCTCTATGAGTTCAAGGCCGAACGTGACGACGAACTCGATATCTTCCCCGGGGAAAACTTGATCATCTGTGCTCATCACGATTACGAATGGTTCATTGCTAAGCCCATCAATCGTCTCGGAGGGCCCGGATTGGTACCAGTATCCTACGTCAAGGTGATTGATCTCATGGGAATGCACCCTAACCTTGACATTAAGGAAGGACAAATTTCCCCGCAATTGATTGAGAAATTTCACATCCCCACCGTTGAACAATGGAAAGACATGACGGCTCGCTACCAGGCCCTGACCATCCCCTTGGGACAAATCGCCATGCTGAATACTGTGCACACTCCCACCAGCCACCCCGGCCACCTGCAACTGCTGTATTTCCCCGAACTGAACCGACTGAGTCTAGCCCTGACCAACACCCAAATCTTGGATGCGGGCGTCGACCTGTATCAGCTTGATCACGGACGGTACCAATATCTTGTCGTGGCGAAATTGAGTAATGGCCGTACTCGGTATTTGTACCGATATTACCAGGACTTTTATGACCTTCAGGTGAAATTGCTTGAACTCTTCCCCTGTGAGGCGGGCCGCATGGAAAACTCGAAACGGATCATCCCTCTGATCCCAGGACCGTTGATCAACGTCAATGACCTGATTTCCAAGTTACGGCGGGAGAAATTGGACGAATATCTCCATCAGTTGGTGGCTCTCCCCGCCAACGTGCTGCGATGCGACGAAGTGTTACGACTCTTTGAAGTGTTAAACAATGGCTTTGATCGCGAAGTGGAAGAACCCCAGACTCGTCGCGCTTCCAAGCCGATTCTGCAGAAACTGAACTATCAACAGGACCGGTTATCCCAATACGCCCACCGCACCCTGAACGCGCTGACCGACCATCTGCGCCATCTGAGTGTCACCAACCTTCCGGCGATGAACCCGCATGCGTCGTCGCAAGATCTCTTTGCCAATCTGGCCCTGCGAAAGGTCAAGGTGAAGTTCTACTATGCCGATGACATCTTCGTGCTCTTACTTCCGACGCTGTTACAGTTGAAGGACCTCAAGACCAAATTACATCAACGCCTCAACGTCACCGGCGACCAGCGGGTGTGTTTGTTTTTGAAGAACGACTATGACGACTACCTTGCCGAGCATTCGGTGGACACGGTGGGACCGGAGCACACCGAGGCGATGGCCGAGTTTGAGGTTGATGACGACACGAAATTCCAACAGATCCTCTACGACAAGTGTAAGCTTGTGATCTTAGTGCATTAAGCGTAATATAGATAGACGATTCTTTCCCTTTTTTCCCATTTTATATATATATCGTATTATTTTTTCTCCATTTTACCGTTTTCCGTACACTGTGACCAAGTGAGTGAGTGAGTGTGTGTGTGTGTGGGCCGTTAGACCATTTGCGAATAGTCCTTCAAGATGCCCTTCATGTGGGTATTGGTGATTTTGCCTCGTCTGGCCTTCTTCTGCTTCTTTTCCTCCTTCTTCACTTGCTTCTTCACGAGGGTAGGGTCGGCCCCCGTCGGCTTAAGCAGCTGGTCGATCAACGCTTGGTATAAGTTGTCGCCTTCGGGCACCTTGACCGCACCCCACATATCCTTGAACTCGGGGTCGATCATGTCGAGCTGACCCCCCAAGTTGGCCCAAATGAGCCGAGGAGCATTCTCCTTCTTGTTACGCAACACGAGAATGCGGTTCTCGGCCTCAAGCTGAGCGATGGCTTGCATACACCCGGACCACCCGTCCTTCAAGTCGGCGACTTTGACCCCTTTGAACGTCGGTTGCAGCCGCAAATAGTTGAGCAAGTCGTCCAGATTGCGGATATTATGTAACGAGACGTACTGCAACGTCTGCTTGTCCGGGTTATAGCGGATACGGTCGATTTCCCGCAAGAGAGGCAAGAGGTTGGTGACGTCGAACGAGAGCAGTTGCTGCAACTCTGCCACCGGCACCGGTTTGTCCTGAGCCTTGATACACTCCACTGCCATGTGCAACTGGGTCAGCAAGTGGGTGCCTTGGTTCAGGATCTTTTGCCGCTTGATTGCCTCGTTGATGGAGTCTCCCGGGCGCTTAGGAGGAGCCGCGGGGGCCGCCGGCGGCTGTTTGGTCGGCAGAACCGGCTTGGTGGCCTTGCGAGCCACCAGCACCAGGTGGCCGCTCTTGATCCGGTTCTTGAACGCCGAGAGTTGAGCCGTAAGGTCGGACATGGGGGAGGTGTCACTGGCTGAGGAGACAACTGACGGCGCGCACCGCCAGATAAACTCCCCGAAAAAAACCTTTAGGGGCGAAGTGTACAGTATGGAAGATAGAGGAATTTATCTAATAAAAATTGGTAATAAATCAAAGACTGCTTTTTTTGAGCAGGAAATTATCAATTAAATTAACTAAAAATTGTATCTGACTTTTGTTTGGGTGTAAAAATTTATTCCTAATTTTTTAGCATTTAATTGGGGCTAACCTTAAAGCTCAAGGTACCATCAACTTTCATAATGGCCTACCAAAAATTCCAGAAAAATTCCAGAAAAATCATGAAAAATCACGTTACACTTTATACCAACCAAGCAATACAGGGGAGGTATTTTACAACGGTGTTTCCCTCGATGGTGAATTAATTGTGGATGTGGTCACCACCAACCCCACCACAAGCTAAGCCTACTCGGGAAAAAAAACACGACGACCACCATGTGTTTGTTGACACTAGTGGGCTGTGGCATAGTCGCGTGGTTTGGGTTAGGGGTGGCGGCGTGGGTGGCGTTTACTCTCGTGGTGTGGATTGGCTACGCCATCGTCGTCACCTTCGGCTATAACCTCGAGGTGTGGCGACTAGTCGCGCCGATGCTCTTTTGGTTGGTGGTGGTGGTGGCCCTGATGGGCGCTACTGCGAGCGCCATCATCGTCACCGTCGGCGACGTGCCGGCGTTCCGTACCCCGTGGCTTAGTCGGTGGCGGCGGCTGATTCTTGCTGGCGTCGATGGCATCGGTCGGGGCTACCGGTGGCTCGATCTTCGGTGTCCTGGCGGCATCAAGGTCTACCTCCGCTGGTCGGTGCCGCTGGGATACTTGGCGGTGGTGACGTTTTGCTTTTGTCTCTTTATCATCCGGACGATCCCGTTACTCATCCCGCTACTCCCCTGGCTAAGCTGGCACTGGCCGGCGATTGCGGTGCTGATGGCGATGGTGTACGTGGCCACGGCCATTGCCATCATGTCGGATCCCGGCACCATCACAGCGGGACACGTGGCCAAGTATCCCAACAACAACCTCATCTTCTTTGACGGGCGAGTGTGCCATACGTGTGACGTGGTCAAGCCAGCCCGATCGAAGCACTGTCGCGTGTGTGGCCACTGCTTTGCCGTCTACGACCACCATTGCCACTGGATCAACAACTGTGTCGGCGATAATAACTACCGGTGGTTTCTCCTTTGGCTTATCGTCAACCAGAACTTTCTTACCTACGGCGGCTACCTCTGCGCCCGGGCGCTTGCGGCGCAACCGCACCCCGACGGCTACTGGCGGCTTATCGTCGGCACCACCGAGGCCAACCGGGTCACGGGGATGTTTGTCATCTTGTGCGCCACGTTTAGCGTGGTGCTGGCGGCGTTCTTTGGCCTCCATCTCCGCTACATCTACCTTGGCGTCACCACCAACGAGGCCGACAAGTGGGGCGACATCGAGTGGCTCGTGCGGTTGGGGCTCTTGTACCACGTTACTCCGGGCGTGGGGCGCCGCGGCGAGCGCTACCTCGAGTATGTCGGCGCCGATACCGGGTTCATCTCCCTTAACGACGAGCGGGTGATGGTGGCGCCGCACCAGGCGTCGGCGTTCCAACTTGAAAAAGTGACGCTGGTGGAAACCCAATTGGTGAATATTTATGACCGAGGGTTTTGGAATAACTTGAGGGAACGAGTGTGGAGTTGATTACTCATGCTACTATCTCCGTTACTGTATATACGTTATCAGCATAATAATCTCTGGGGCGTCCACGAGACAAAGCCGTACGCCTGTCTGCCTTTGCCATGGACGGCGTAGCCGACGAGCGCCGACCAACCGCCGACAACCGCCGACCAACGCCGACCAACTCCGACGGCAAAATTAACGTAGTTTACTGTCGTAGCTCTCTGTCTATTCAGTCCTTACCCGTCCACCCATCACCCATCACCAAGTATTACACTATTACCCAATATGGTCACTAACACACTTACCCAACTTGGTCAAATTTTTCAAACATGATCTCAATTGTCGGGCCACATTTTTCAAAAATTTATTGTAATTGTTTTCCCCTCCTTTTTATTCGAATTTTTTTTTTCTCTCCCTGTCCCCACCCCATATTATTCACGCACTGCGAAAAAATGCTGCCTACCGTATTCCGGGCATTGTGGTAAACTCTCTCCTTGCCAACCCTCCCCCCGCGCCGTTGTCGTCGTCGACCCTTGTCCAGTGTGTACCCTCGGCTCGTGGCCACGATTGTCCTCTCCGTGATTCTGGGCGTTTCCTCCCCCAGATGTATGACGAGAAATCCTATTGGGAGCAAGCGGGCGACATCTTCACCAACCTCACCTACGATGATCCAGCCGCTCACGAGTTGTTGTCGGCGGTGCCCAAGCTCGACGTCGACACCGCCTCGGTGATCCCCTGTTCCCAGTGCCATCACTTGGACATCAAGTGCATCCCCCTCCCCCTGAACCAGTGTGTTGAGTGTGAACGCAACCATCGTCAGTGCTCGTTCATCCACTCTAATCCCAACAACCAACACCACCACCTTCAGTCCCATCACCACCAACAACAACAGCAGCAACCGCAACCTCATTCCACTTCCCCGACCAATCTCCAGCAACAGCAACAGCAGCGGCAAAAGCGACAGAAGATCGACCACCCGTCGCCGTTGGGTAGTGCTGAAACCACGCCGCTTTCAATGACAGCATCACAACCACAACCGAACCAGCCGCTGGCACAACTGAACCAGCCATCGTCGTTACTTCTGAGTCTGCGAAAACGAGGCTATAGCCACACCACCCATCCGGCCCAACCGCAACCGCAACCACCGTCAGTGTCGTCGTCGCTGCAACCACGACCGCGGCTCTCGAGCCCGTCGCCTAATCCGCAAAACCCCACCAGTTTCCCCAAGCTGTCGTTCTACATTGGGGCGACGCTGAGCGCCTACGACCCTCTGGTGGTGGGAGCGGTGTTTCGGGCCAAAGAGCTGAGCCACACCCGCGAACGCATCCAGCGCATCGATTTGGTGGATAACGACGCCACTAACGGTCGGGGCGGGCCTCGCTGCGACGCTCTGCTTCGTAAAGTGGCGCCCCAGGTCCACTTTATCCTCAAGGACGACCAAACACCGCAATCGTTTGCCCAGCTGACCCAAGACGTCGATACGGTGGAAAAGCTCGTTAGTCCCCACGGACCTAATTTGGTCAACCTCTACTTCCGCGTTGTCCACCCGACCTATCCCATTTTACACAAACAAGTGTTTTTGGAAAAGTACCAGCGCAGTCATCGTGAGTTTTCCGCACCCTTGTTAGCAGCAGTGTACGCTCTTGCCATCCAGTGGTGGGACCACGACCCGCAACTTAACCAATACCCCAAGCCCGACGTGGAAAAGCTCCTCAAAGTGGGACTGACCAACTTCTTTATGGAAGTGTTGAAGCGCCCCAAGCTTTCGGCAGTACAAGCGGGGCTCTTGTTGCTCCAGTGTAAGCACATTATCGACCACCGCAAGCTGATTAACCCTGATGCTCGCAATGCTAATTATAGCGACTGGGTGCTTTGTTCACAGGTAGTAGCTCTTAGCGAGGAGATGGGGCTTGGTCTCGATTGCAGCGGGTGGCAACTTCCCAAATGGGAACGGTCGCTCCGCAAACGGCTTGCCTGGGGGGTATACGTGGAAGATAAGTGGCTTGCGCTAAAGAACGGGCGTCCGTCCCACATCTCTGGGTATAATTGGGCGGTACCGTTAATCAGCGAAGCTGACTTCCCCGAGCGTCAGCAGCGAATGAATTCAGCAACCACCCCCCATCTGGAGGCGCTGCCGATATCGGTAGGGTCGCCGTCGCCCGATATCGAGGCGGGGAAGAAGATTTTCGTGCAATTTGCCCTGCTTCTGCGGATATTGGGGGACATTTTGACCGAGTTGTACCTGCTTCGCGCCATGCAAGAGATTACGGGGTTATCGCAAGTGCTTAACGTGGCCAAGCCGTTACAGATCCGACTTAAGGAATGGTACCAAGAACTACCTCAAGAGCTCCAAATGAGTGCCGTGCTTCCACAAAAGCTCTGTGCTAACGGCACATTGCAACTTGCCTACTTTGCCACCGAGCTCACGTTGCACCGCAAGATCATCACCATTTTGTGGCAAGAACAAAAGGGAGGTAACCAAGTACCACCGCAATACGTCACTGCCTGTCACGATGCGGCCAAGACTCGCCTTACGGGACTGATCAAGTTCGTTCAAGAGCTCAAACCGCAACATATCCACCTGTACTGGCACCTGTGTCTGGCAGCTAACTTTACGTTGATCGGCACCTTTGCTGCGTTGTTGTACTGTCTGGCGCCGCTGCCCCAGGACCGGGACTATTACCGCAGCCAGGCCAACCACTATCGGTACGTGCTCAAGGTGTGTTCGCGAGGATTTGATCAGGCGGGCCAGGCGCTTGCCGAGATCAAATTGATGTATAACCAAATCCCCGGGTTGGGCGACGACGAGTACCTGGTACCATCATCATTACCACCGCAACAACAACAACAACAACAACAACAACAACAACAACAACAACAACAACAGCAACAGCAACAGCAACAGCAACAACGCCGCAGCCTTGATCGGACGCGGCTGGAGATGCTGGCAACGGCTGGTGACAATTCGTTCCTGTTCCAAATGGGGGACACGCCCCACCTGGCTCAAGGCCACCATCTGGACATGCTGCCGCTGGAGCTCATTCGCCAGCAGATGGACGTGTACGATAAGAGCCCCCACTAACCTAATATGTACTATATGTGTCAATACCTTGTGACTCACGTTTTGCGGAGTTATCCATTTTGACTCGGGGCAACTTTTCCCATTTACCCGTTTTCCCCTGCGTCGACGTGCTCGAGCTCACAGCGACTCAAAAATGAGAACAATGGCCATACTTTTCCGATGACTAACCCAACTTTCCTTAGAAATGTGTGTGGCTAGTGTGATGATATGATGTAATTATAGTGTGTTTTCTTTAGAGATTATTCTAGAAATAAACCCAACCCGAGTCAAAAAAAAACAGACGAAAAATTAGGTCAATGTAAATAACGATATTGACTGGTGGTGCCATTAGCTGACACTAACGTAAATGCCGTGTGTCGACCGTTGACGTTCGTCAGTTGGTTCCGGGTTTTTTTCGCGCGGGTAATTACGGAAGCGACACCCGCTAACGAGAAAAAACAATAGAATCTGGGGCAAAAGGGGACGATTGGCGGAGGTATAGGTCCGCAACCCTTATGACGATGGTATGGACAGTCAACTGTGGCGTTTTCCCCACAACCACGGTAACAAGACAATCAAGTATTTACGGAAACAGACGTCAATCTCGATAATGAGGTACTGATCACATTTGATCGCTAGGTTGTTGCCCCAATAGGGGGTTGACTACGAGTCATGCCTCGATGGGAGTCATCCGCATTTTGTGAGGTGCCAGCCGCTAAGCAAAATTATATATGAATTCAACCTCCAACTCCACCTCCTGACCCCATAACCACCTCCTGACTAACCATAGAAGTCCTCTCTACATTACTAGCTACATTAAAACACTACCAAACTTCTCCCCATAATGGGTCATTCCCCACAAACGGTAATTGCCGATGGCGACGGGTTCGGAACTAGGGCCTGTATGTAAAGCCGCGAACCCGTTAATCATCGGAGGCCGTGTCTAGCTAATCTAGCCTGACAAACGATATATACCCCAAAAAACCGCTGGGGGATGGACCGCAAACAGGGGATCACCCACCAGATACGCCTGCGGTTGTCGGCGGGGGCGTTTGCCGACGACCGACTATGGAAACGGTTCTCGGCGAGACGGCTCGAGCTCATCGACACCCTCGACTTGTCGCTGAAGAAAGCCCTGGAACAGGAAGCAGAGATCCAGAACGTGGCCGAGCTGTTGCGTAAGGAGTTTGGCTACCTGGTGGAATACACTCAGGACTTTGATAAGCTCGTTCGGGCAGCAGTACAGCTGGTTCGCCGCAACCGCAAACGGCTGCTGAAGCTGAAGAAGTCCGACGTCAAGCGGCTCAAGCTGGCGACGCTGCTGCTGCCGGAGCTGGAGGAACAGTTTATCCTGGAAATTGCTCGATTTCGGGACGTTCACGACGATGTGGTCGATCTTCTGTACCCACGAACGCGAGCTCAGTCTACTGTTGACCATGCTAGTGCTACCATCAACCATATGCTTGCCCAGCCGAAACTACCACCGTTGAAACAATTGGATATTCGAGATACGCCCGATTTCGACCAAGGGATCCTCAAGTGTCGTACCATACTCATTAATTTAATTGATCGTCTGAAACTGTGTGCCGAGCTGGTAACTAAGAAACTGGGTAATCTCCAACTTCTAGGTCAGCTGGTGATTTCGGCGTGCATTGCCTACGTGTTTGAAAAGCTGTTTGATCAAGTTAATCCCAAACTGATCGATTACCTTCGTGGAAAGTTGGAAAACCCTCGTCACTTAGCGGAATTCTTTCGCCGCCTCGATCCTAATGCTCCTCAAGTCACTGACGAAGTAGCAGTGATTTCTCTTTACATGCTATTAGGTGGATGCGTTAAGGATTTTGGGTTTACCCTGACGATGATGCCGCTAGCAAAAATGTTCTTCTTTTGTATCATGCGAGATTACCCGTTTTTCGCCAAAGTGGCCACCGATTTTGAGTATTATGAAGGCCGGGGCAATACTACTGTTACTGACGACGATCATCTGACTACGGAATCGTCGTTGGCGCCACCGTCGCACGTGCCGGCACTGGTGCCGGTGCCGGTACCGCCGACATCACTTCCGACAAACCCTCCAGGAGTACCCACTACGCTTCCCCCGCTTGCTACGCTTGCTGAAGCGCTGGCACGAGTACTTCCGATACCGCTGGCGATATCCAGCACCGCTCACACTCCTGCCACCACTCCCCATATTCGATCACCGGTAATGGCTCCAGTATCGTCATCAACAACCCTAAACAAACATAGGAAAAAGGTGTTGCTTCAGTTTTGTGATAAGGTGCTTGAGTTTTCCTATCCCATTCAAAACAGTGCTCCTCCTCGTCATGGTGAACTCATTGAGAATGCTCGGCTGGCGTTCCATCTTGCTAATAATACCATTGTCGGACTTCGAGATTTGCGAACTCACCAACACCTTCTGAGTGATGGCGATTTGGAGCGAGTATTTTTACACCACGAAGTGATTGAAATTGAGGTTTTCACCATGGGCACCAAGGCCATTCCCATTTATGAACTTACGCTGACGGTAACCGGTCACCAAGGAGGTGATGGCGGAGGAGGAGGAGGAGGTAGTGGAGGTAGTGGTAGTGGTAGTGGTGGCACTCAGCCGCGGTACTTGCTTCCTCCGTTGAAACTCCCCATTGATAATTTCCAACCGTTACTTTGAACACGTTAATAGCATTGATATATATAGCATGGTGATGTCCCATCACCCAATTACACAACTAATACGGCAACTAACTATAAGCCAGTTACGGTGACTAATATTGAGCTTTTCATCGAGATTAACGTTTAGCCCATTACGGCAATAACCACTTAGCTCTTTACGGAGTCTAATAGATCTATCGTTTTCTATGCTGTCAATTCCTGACTTATCTTTCTTTTTGACTTGTGCTCCCCTATTTACATGGACCTTCACAGCCGTAACCTTCTTTACCTTGACTTTGTTAACTGCTACTTGTTTAACCTAGGTTATTTTCGCTACAATCTTACCCTAACCTAAAGAGCCTATTATTCAGCTCCTTTCGGTTTTAGCTTTTGCCATCATGCTGTATCACAACTTAATCGTTGGTACTGTTTTACATATGTATACCTGTTGCTGTCAATGTTGTCGTAGTCAGGTCATTAGCCACGGTTAGCCATCAGTAATGTCCATTAGCCACAACTATCCACCGAGCAACAATTGCCATTGGTTGACGACCACGATCAAAACAATGGCGGCGTCGGTAACGACCCACAGGTAGCCGAGATAATCAAGCCACCAGCCTCAGCCATTGGGTGGCGCGCACACGCCAGTGTTGGCAGCTGTCGTCATCATTACTACAGATCGTCAACGACCCGAATTTTTCACTTAGGAGGGGCGGGGGCTCCTAGTACCGCGACTTTTTTCTCTCCGTCGAAGATTCGTCGGTATCGTTCCCCCCCGGGCTGCGTAACCCGGAAAACAGCTCCGACGCCAGCCGAGGGCATCGCTCACCGTTCTCCAAGCTCCGAGATCGAGGCGGACGTGCCATCGCCGATACCTACACCCATCGCCCCTAACTGGTTAACCGGGGCACCCACAACCTAACCTAATCTTATCTCCCATAGCCCACCATAATATATATGCTCTATACCTAAGAAGATGTAACTGGATCGTCAATTCTGTTACAAGGTATCAGGTGGTGACTAGTTTCAAACTTACCAAATGGTCTAGACTCGACAGGTCCAAATAAATGGGATGATGGAGGGAATCACCCGTACGCTGGCAAATATGCTCGTCCGGTTTTGGAGTTCGGTTTGACCACTGACGTAATCGGCTTGCATGCAGGGCGCCTCTGCGCCCAACACAATTCGTTGGGCACACCCAAAAACCACATACCACGAGCGGCCTGTTAAATATAACACGATTGCGGTTCCTCGGCGGCTATACCCCCCGTTTCTTCCCCTTGTTGTATCGAGCCCCCCGCTCCCGCACCCCTTATTTGTACGTACCAGGACTTGTCCAGGGACTTGTCCAGGGACTTGACCGATAGGGCAAGTCCCTGAGCTATTGGCTTTCCCATTGATCATTCCATCCATCATCCATTTCCTTGATTATTCCATGAAATATTCCATCATCCATTTCATTGACTTGATCAACTATTCCATTGATCGTTTCATCGATCATTTCATCAACCATTCCAATGACTTGATCGGCTACTACAATGACTTGATGGATAGTCAAATAATGATTCAAGGATGACAAAGTGATGATAAAATGATGACAATAGAATAGCAAATTGATGACAACAGGATGATAGGATGGAATTATCAATGCTGACAATTACCGACACAATACTAACCCCTAGATTACGAAGCATGGCTACTAGCACCCTGAGCTACCAGGAGATGCACCAAGCGCTCCCGGCGCATTTCAAAGGGAGCATCCCCATCACCCAAGCCCCCGACGACAAGTTGGCCCACTGGATCCGCGACCACGGCGGCCACTCCTACGTCAAGAAAGTGTTGATTCTGTCTAACGGGATCGGGGCCATCAAATGCATCCGCTCCATTCGCCGCTGGCTGTACGCGATGTTTGGCGACGACCGCACCATCGAGTTGGTGGCGATGGCCACTCCCGACGACCTTGCTGCTAACGCCGAGTACATCCGCATGGCCGACCAGTTTGTCGAAGTCCCCGGCGGTACCAATAACAATAACTACGCCAACGTCGAGCTCATCGTCGAGATTGCCGAACGTGTCGGTGCCCACGCCGTGTGGGCGGGATGGGGCCACGCCCTGGAAAACCCCCAGTTGCCCGAACTGTTGGCCAAGCACAAGATTATCTTTATCGGGCCGCCGGCGCTGGCGATGCACTCGTTAGGTGACAAAATCTCGTCCACCATTGTCGCTCAACACGCGCAAGTACCCTGTATTCCCTGGTCGGGTACTGGTGTTGACCAAGTGGTGGTTGACCCCGCGACCAAGTTGGTATCGGTGCTGGACGACGTCTACGCCCAAGGTTGCTGCACCGATGCCGACGACGGTCTCGCTAAGGCCAAAAAGATCGGTTTCCCCGTGATGATCAAGGCCTCCGAAGGTGGTGGTGGTAAAGGCATCCGTAAGGTCGACAACGAGGCCGACTTCCACGCTCTTTACCACCAAGCGGCCGCCGAAATCCCCGGGTCCCCCATCTTCGTCATGAAGCTCGCGGGGCTGGCGCGCCATCTCGAAGTGCAATTGCTTGCCGACCAGTACGGCACCAACATCTCGTTGTTTGGCCGTGATTGCTCGGTGCAACGGCGCCACCAAAAGATCATCGAAGAGGCCCCCGTCACCGTGGCCAACAAGGATACCTTTACCGAGATGGAAAAGGCCGCCGTGCGCTTGGGTAAGCTCGTCGGCTACGTGTCTGCCGGGACCGTCGAGTACTTGTACTCTCACGCCGACGACAAGTTCTACTTTTTGGAATTGAACCCGCGGTTGCAAGTGGAACATCCCACTACGGAAATGGTTACCGGGGTTAACTTGCCCGCCGCCCAATTGCAGGTGGCCATGGGGTTACCGTTGCACCGGATTCGCGATATTCGGATGCTTTATGGTGCTGACCCCCACCTGGCGCTGCCCATTGACTTTGAGTTTAAGGAGTCGCTGCTGGTAACTACCCAACGGCGCCCCCAACCCAAGGGCCACTGTACTGCCTGTCGGATCACCTCCGAAGATCCCGGTGAAGGGTTCAAGCCCTCAGGTGGTGATTTGCACGAATTGAACTTCCGGCTGTCGCTGAACGTGTGGGGTTACTTTTCCGTCGCCAACAAGGGTGGTATCCACTCTTTCTCGGATTCCCAATTTGGTCACATCTTTGCCTTTGGTGAAAACCGCCAGGCGTCGCGCAAGCACATGGTGGTGGCGCTTAAGGAGTTGCTGATCCGGGGTGACTTCCGCACCACCGTCGAGTACTTGATCAAGTTGTTGGAAACTCCCGATTTCGAGGACAACACCATCACCACCGGGTGGTTGGACGAGTTGATCTCGAAGAAGTTGACCGCTGAGCGTCCTGACCAGACGGTGGCGGTGTTGTGTGGTGCCGTCACCAAGGCCCACATCCAGCTGGAAGACGATAAAGCCGAGTACATTGCCTCGTTGGAAAAGGGTCAGGTCCCCGCCAAACTGTTGCTCAAGACCATTTACCCTGTGGACTTCATCTACGAAGGCGAGCGGTTCAAGTTTACTTGTTCCAAGCTGCTGGACTCGCTGTACACGTTGTTCCTCAATGGTCTGCGCGCCGCTGTCGGCGTACGCCCGTTATCTGATGGTGGTCTTCTTGTGGCTATTGGCGGCAAGTCCCACGCCGTGTACTGGAAGGAAGAGCCCGCCGCTACTCGGATTTCCGTCGATGGCAAGACGGCGTTGTTGGAAGTGGAAAACGACCCTACCCAGTTGCGGACGCCGTCGCCCGGGAAGTTGATGAAGTACCTTGTCGAACTGGGCGACCACGTGTCTGCTGGTCAAGCCTACGCCGAAGTGGAAGTGATGAAGATGTGCATGCCCTTAATCGCTCAAGAAGATGGGGTGGTGCAATTGTTGAAGCAAGCTGGTTCTACGGTTAATGCTGGTGACATTTTGGCCATCTTGGCGTTGGATGACCCCCTGAAGGTCAAGCACGCTAAACCTTACGAAGGCACCTTACCCGAGCTTGGCGACCCCATCGTTGGTGGTACCAAGCCCGCCTACCGGTTCCAGGAAGCGCTGCACGTGCTCAACAACATCCTCGACGGCTACGACAACCAGATGATCATGGGGCTGAAGCTTAAGGAGCTTACGGAGTTGTTGCGGCTGCCCGACCTCCCTTACTCGGAATGGAACCAACAGATCCTGGCTCTCCACTCGCGGTTGCCGGCCAAGCTCGACGAACAATTGGTGGCCCTCGTTGACCGCACCTACACCCGCAAGGCCGAGTTCCCGTCGCGCCAGATCCTCAAGTTGTTTGCCAAGTTTGCCGATGACGCCGAAGACGCTACTGCTTACCAAGCGACGGTGGCTCCTCTTGTGGCCATTGCCGAGCGCTACAAGGGCGGGTTGCAAGAACACGAGTTTGAGGTGATTGCCCTGTTTTTGGCCAAGTACTACGACGTCGAACACTTGTTTTCCGGGGAAAACAACCGCGAGGACGACGTGGTGCTCAAGTTACGGGACGAAAACAAGCTGGATCTCGCCAAGGTCACCCAGGTGTGTCTTTCCCACCTGAGAGTGCTGGCAAAGAACAACCTCGTGGTGGCAATGTTGGACCAGTACCAACCGTTGTTGCAACAGCTGCTGACCATTGGTGCTCCCATTAAGCGTGAACTCAAGAAGATCGTCGAGCTTGACTCGCGGTTGTGTGCTAAGGTCACCCTTAAGGCTCGGGAAATCTTGATCCAGCTGTCGTTGCCCCTGATCAAGGAACGCTCGGACCAATTGGAACACATCTTGCGCACGCTGGTGTTGCAGACGCTGTACGGCGAAGTCTACGCCAAGCACCGGGAACCCAACCTCGACATCATCCAGGAAGTGGTCGACTCCAAGCACACCGTGTTTGACGTATTACCTCAATTCCTCATTTCCTCCGACGAGTGGGTGGCGATGGCTGCTGCCGAAGTCTACGTTCGTCGGGCCTACCGTGCCTACCAGCTCGGTACCATTCGCCACCACTTCCACGATAAGATGCCGGTGATTGAATGGGCGTTCCAGTTGCCCGACTCCAAGTACACCCTGTTGGCTAAAGGACCGGAATCGATGAACCGTACTGACTCGGTGCTGGACTTGCTGTACGTGGTTGATGCTCGCGCCGCCCAGAAGCCGCGGTACGGGGTGCTTGTCCCGTCAAAGCACATTGACGATATTGACGACGTGTTGCCCGTAGCGCTTGAAAAGTTGATCAAGGACGATGGTCTTGAAATGGGTTCCGGAGATGCTGCTGGTGCTGCTGGTCCCGTGGGTGGGTCGTTCTTTAACGTCATTAACGTGGTGGTGGAACTGATTGAAGGCTACGAAACCGAAGACGAAGTGTTGCTGAAGTTGGCGCAATTCCTTGGGGAATTCAAGGAGGAAATGCACCTGGCGCTGGTGCGGCGGATCACTTTCGTCGTCGCCAACCAGATCGGGGCTTACCCCACGTACTACACGTTTACTGCTCCCGACTACACCGAGAACAAGGTCATTCGCCACATCGAGCCGGCGTTGGCGTTCCAGCTCGAGTTGGGACGCTTGGACAACTTCAACATCAAGCCCCTATTCACCGACAACCGCAACATCCACGTCTACGAGGCTGTGGGCAAGAACCTGCCGTCGGACAAGCGCTACTTTACCAGGGGGATTGTTCGTACCGGCATCATTTCCGAGGAAGTGGACATTGCTCAGTACCTCATTCTGGAGCTGAACCGGTTGATGCTGGACATTTTGGATGCCCTTGAACTTATCGACACTCTGAACCTGGACTTGAACCACATCTACATTAACTTCTCCAACGCGTTCAACGTTCAACCTCATGATGTTGAAGCTGCTTTCGCTCTGTTCCTCGAAACTTTCGGGCGTCGGTTGTGGCGTTTACGGGTTACTGGTGCTGAGATCCGCATTGTGTGCAAGGATCCGCTGGGTCAATCGTTCCCTCTTCGTGCCATCATCAACAACGTCCTGGGCTACGTGGTCAAGCTGGACATGTACATGGAGGTGAAGAATCCCAAGGGCGAGTGGGTATTCAAGTCGCTTGGTCAACCGGGACCCATGCACTTGCGTCCCATTCTGACTCCTTACCCCGCTAAGGAATCGTTGCAACCGAAGCGGTACCGGGCCCACAACATGGGGACCACTTATGTCTACGATTTCCCCGAGCTTTTCCGTCAAGCCACCTTGATGCAATGGAAGAAGCATGGGGGTAAGCCTCCTAAGGATGTGTTCACCCTGCTTGAGTTGATCTACGATGAAAACGACGAGTTGACTCCCGTGGAACGTGATCCTGGTGCTAACAAGATCGGCATGGTGGGGTTCAAGATCACCGCCAAGACCCCCGAATACCCTCGTGGTCGTTCCTTTATTGTTGTTGCTAACGATATCACCCACAAGATCGGTTCTTTCGGGCCTGAGGAAGACAAGTACTTTAACAAGTGTACCGAAGTGGCTCGCGCTGCCGGGATTCCTCGGATTTACTTGCTGGCTAACTCCGGGGCTCGTATCGGTATTGCCGAAGAAATCTTACCCATGTACAAGGTGGCGTGGAACGAACCCGGTAACGCCGACAAGGGGTTCCGCTACTTGTACTTGACCTCGGAAGATCTTGACCAGCTCCACAAGGACGGTAAATCGCATGCTGTCACCACCGAACGGGTGGTGGAAGATGGTGAAGAACGTCACGTTATCACTGCCATTATTGGTGCTGACGATGGTTTGGGGGTTGAGTGTCTTAAGGGGTCGGGGCTCATTGCTGGGGCCACTCTGAGAGCCTACAAGGACATCTTTACCATTACGTTGGTTACGTGTCGTTCGGTGGGGATTGGGGCTTATTTGGTCCGCTTGGGGCAACGGTCGATCCAGATTGATGGCCAGCCCATTATCTTGACTGGGGCTCCCGCCATTAACAAGTTGCTTGGTCGGGAAGTGTACTCGCTGAACCTTCAATTGGGGGGTACTCAAATCATGTACCGCAACGGGGTGCTGCACTTGACGGCTCCCGACGATCTTGCTGGTGTTGAAAAGATCATGGAATGGTTGCTGTACGTGCCTGCTGCTCGCGGCATGCCCGTGCCCATCTTGGAATCGCAAGATCCCTGGGACCGGGACATTGACTACACTCCTCCCAAGGGGGAACCCTACGACGTGCGGTGGATGATTGAAGGTAAGGAATCCGACGCTGGCTTTGAACTGGGGTTGTTTGACCGTGGTTCGTTCCAGGAAACCCTTTCCGGGTGGGCTAAAGGGGTGGTTGTGGGTCGGGCTCGTCTTGGTGGTATTCCCATGGGTTTGATTGCTGTGGAGACGAGAATGGTGGAGAACTTAATCCCCGCTGACCCTGCCAACCCGTCGCTGACGGAGATGATGATCCAGGAAGCCGGCCAAGTGTGGTACCCTAACTCGGCTTACAAGACCGCTCAGGCCATTAACGACTTCAATCATGGGGAACAATTACCCTTAATGATCTTGGCTAACTGGAGAGGGTTCTCTGGTGGTCAACGGGACATGTACAACGAAGTGTTGAAGTATGGGTCGTACATTGTTGATGCCTTGGTTGACTTTAAGCAACCGATCTTCACCTACATTCCTCCCACTGGGGAATTGCGTGGGGGTTCGTGGGTGGTGGTGGATCCTACCATCAACGCCGATATGATGGAAATGTACGCTGATGTTGATGCTCGCGCTGGTGTGCTTGAACCTGAGGGGATGGTGGGCATCAAGTACCGTCGCGACAAGTTGGTGGCGACCATGGCTCGCTTGGATCCTACCTACATTGCCTTGAAGGCTAAGCTTGGTCACGGTACTGCGGAGGAACAAGCCGAAGTCGCGGCCAAGTTGGCGGCGAGAGAAAAGGCGTTGTTGCCCATTTACGCCCAGATCTCGGTGCAATTTGCCGACTTGCACGACCGGCTGGGGAGAATGTTGGCCAAGGGGGTTATCCGCAAGGAGTTGGAGTGGCGTGATGCTCGGCGGTTCTTCTTCTGGCGTTTGCGTCGTCGGTTGAACGAAGAGTACGTGCTCAAGATGATTGGCGATGCCATTGATGCTACCCGGTTGGAAAAGGTGGCGTATCTCAAGTCGTGGATGGCTCTGGTCGACTACGACAACGACGAAGACGTGTGCACGTGGATTGAACAGAACCACGCCAAGTTGCAAAAGCGTATTGGTGAATTGAAGCACGAAGCCCACCGTAAGCAAATGGCCAAGTTGGTCGCCGAAGACGGCGATGCTGCTGCCTTGGTCAGGGAATTATTGGAAAAGATGCCTCAAGACCAACGTGACAAGGTGTTGCAAGGCTTGAAGTAATAGACTACTTGTTATAATATTTATTAAACGTGATTGACTGATACAGAGACACTACCACTTAGACTTTTACGGAGACACTACTTTTAGACTTGTATAGAGACACTTTTAGACTTGTACAGACATTGTCATTTAGCCCTTAAGAAGACACTACCATTTTACCTTATACAAAGACACTATCACTTATACTTGTACAGAGACACTACCACTTAGTATTAGACACTATCATTTTACCTCATACCTGACCTTTTCCTTGGTCCAATACAAAGACGTTATCACCTAAATTCGACAAACATAGACTACAACTCAGCCGTTCACTTGGCCGTGTACATTGCTTACCACTTAGCCTTATACTTAGCCTAATACTTTGCACTTTTTGCCCTCCACATTGCTTAACACGTAGTCTTAATCATGTCATCTTCAGGCATTACTCATAGAGAATGGAGACATTTTATGCTAGGGAGAATGGTATCCAAGAGATTGTGTATTGCTGATGATATAACGGAGACTTGTTTTAGCTTCACTTTGGCGATAGGACCATGATGATAATCTTGCTGTCAAGAGATATCTTGCTGTTTAAATACAGACATATCCTGCTATTAAGATTCCGACGTACCTTGCTGTCAGGTTTTTGACGTATTTTGCTGTCAAAATATAGGGGTACTGGTCAATTTGATCTAATCTAACAGTCAAGGGTTCTGCATATATCCATCATCCCTTGACTCGAGGTTCAAAACTCTCGGTAGTGATTGTCAAATGATAACCCCTATTTATCCCTAAACTCAGCTTAACTCTGTCTTGACTGACAACCTTAACGAAACGACCTTCATTGGACCTTTCACGATCGATATGTCGTCTAAACACGCCAGCAACCACGTGTGGGAATGCCTCCCTGACGAACCCGAACCAGCCGGATCCCAATATGGTGCCAACTTTGATGGTGATGAAAATCGCTATATAACCGTCAAAGAATGCAACGAAAAACTCAATGCATTAATGGATAAGTTTTTTACATTATTGGACAAGATACCAGCGATGATTGTTAGTGAATTCTCTAAGTTTGCTAAGGAATATACACTAGTTGCTGCCGCAAACGACTCGAACAAGAATAACAAAGATACCTCAACCAAAGCCGAGCAAAAGGGAAACGAAGATACCCCAAAAGACAGTTGTGAATCTGTTTCCAAACCGCTTACAGTCCCAAATCACAAGTCGTCGAGAGATTTGGACTTCTGTGCCGACGCAAGGAAGACTGGAATGAACATCACAAGAGAACACAGCTCATACGTTGAGAAAGCTATCAAATATGCACCTCATCATCAAGCCTCGGCAACAGCGTGGTCTATCTGGGTCAGAAATAAGGCAGAAATTCTCGACGAACTCTATGACAGGTCTGAATTGAGAATCCACGTATGGATCAACATCAGAGCTATAATACCCGCCAAGTACTTGATAGGGTACCAGGACAGACGAGACGTTGTAGATGATTACCATCACATCGTCAAACACCTCAAACAGTATGAACATCAAGCCTTGACTGATAAGAGTAGTGAAAAACGCCTTCGTGTCAACACTTTTGGTACCTGGAACGATGTCAATGACATAACTGAAACGATAAATGAAATCATCAATCACCATAAGACGAAGGAACATGGTGTCACAAGTCGTCGTCTTAAAAGAATGATAAGCGAATCATGGAGGGACCCAAGAGCCGCTAGATTTGCCGGTGCCGTTATGGAATACGCCAACAAACTTGAGGATGACGATACTAAGCTTATGAAGGATCTCGCCAAGGATACAATTAGAACCGAATTGATCATGTACTACGACGAAGTCACCAAATCGAGATCCAAAAAGAAATCGTCTACCGCCGAGCCGAGATACTATACCTAGTACTACTAAAGTCCGGACACGATCTCCGCTGGTTCTGACTATAGCCAGCCTTGTGCTCATAGTGGTATCAGACCATAAATTATAGTGAACGATCGATTTAACCCTTTATTCAAGGAAAAGCAAAGATGTTATCATTGTTACCAATATCGCTAGTGTGATGCTATCTATATTACGTATCATTTTCTAGTCATATTTACCAAATCCTTGTCCATTGACTATACCGGTTAGGAGTAGACCCTTTTTATTCGTAGTCATCAGACGTCTATACCGGTGAAATTGACATTCACGGGTTGATTTTCCGAGCTACTTCATCGTTGCTACTAAGGGTGGATTGTCTCTTTCTAATTGTACTTTATCGTCAAGGGAAAGTATTTGAGACCGACCTACAAGCTTGTATTAGCCCCTAAAAGAAACCGTAAGGGATTACCAATCAGTGTATCATGAAACATGGTTGATATTTTGGCTCCACGGTACCAGGGTCAGGGGTTGGTCCAGATGTTGCTGCACCGTGCTGCCAGCTGAGAATATCCTGTCTAGAGCAGTAAAGGCGGAAGGAATGTCTAGACGAGAAGTAAGGAGCAGTAAGCGTATTGGCGTCTGTATTAAGTGGTGAATTCAATCCGAGGTCCAAATGGGCCACAGGGTTTTTATATAGATGAGGTAATCCTCGGTGGCTTACATAGCCGTGGAGAGTACTGCGTCCTTAGAGATGACTTACGGAATGCCTGTAAGTTGATCCGGGAGTCACCACAGCCGTTTACTTTGCTTACGACTAAGCCATATACTCAGTTGTTTACGGAGACACTAGCACGTAGGCCTATACCTAGCCCTACCACTTTGCCCTTCACTTCACCTACCACCTGACTCTTTACTTTGCCCTTTACATTGATTACCACTTATTTTTCATCATGTCATCTTCAGGCATTACTTTTAATGCTAGGGAGATTGGTGTCCAGGACATAGCATATCACTGATGATAGAACAAAAACTAGTTTCAGCTTCACTTTGGCATTGGGATCATGATGATGATAATTTTGCTGTCAAAATACTGACAGATCCTGCCGTTAAAGTCCTGACGTATCTTGCTGTCAAGGTACAGTCAGATCATACCGTTAAAATTCAGCCGTATCATGCTGTCAAAATATAGACAGATCTAGCTGTCAAAATGCAGGGGTAATGGTAGATTTATCTGATCTAACAGTCAGGTGTTTTGCCTCTCCATTATCCCTTGACTCGAGATTCAAAACACCAATTGATAATTGTTGCCTAACCCTGTCTTGATGGTCAAACCAACGAAACAACTTTCATTGGACCTTCAACGATCGATAAGTTGCCCAAACCCGCCAGCATTGTGAAGTTATAGTATGTATATTAGTTAAATAATTAAAAAAAGAAAAAAAAAAAAAAAAAAAAGTTAACCCACTGGCTAACACAAACCGATGT
>JAKTSL010000131.1:0-36998 GCA_030580175.1 Diutina pseudorugosa
CACCACCGACTGCCCTTCGTGTACTGAGTACACCACCACCTGGACGTCGACCAACTCTGACGGCTCAGTGACGACCGGCTCTGGTGTTGTTGACGTGACCACGGACTCGGACGGTAACTTGATAACCACCACCTCCACGTACCCTCCTGCTTCGGACGCTTCCACCACCGACTGCCCTTCGTGTACTGAGTACACCACCACCTGGACGTCGACCAACTCTGACGGCTCAGTGACGACCGGCTCTGGTGTTGTTGACGTGACCACGGACTCGGACGGTAACTTGGTGACCACCACCTCCACGTACCCTCCTGCTTCGGACGCTTCCACCACCGACTGCCCTTCGTGTACTGAGTACACCACCACCTGGACGTCGACCAACTCTGACGGCTCAGTGACGACCGGCTCTGGTGTTGTTGACGTGACCACGGACTCGGACGGTAACTTGGTGACCACCACCTCCACGTACCCTCCTGCTTCGGACGCTTCCACCACCGACTGCCCTTCGTGTACTGAGTACACCACCACCTGGACGTCGACCAACTCTGACGGCTCAGTGACGACCGGCTCTGGTGTTGTTGACGTGACCACGGACTCGGACGGTAACTTGGTGACCACCACCTCCACGTACCCTCCTGCTTCGGACGCTTCCACCACCGACTGCCCTTCGTGTACTGAGTACACCACCACCTGGACGTCGACCAACTCTGACGGCTCAGTGACGACCGGCTCTGGTGTTGTTGACGTGACCACGGACTCGGACGGTAACTTGATAACCACCACCTCGACTTATCCGAATACCGACTGTGGCGTTTGCACCGAGTACACCACGACTTGGACTTCCACCAACTCTGACGGCTCTGTTGTTACTGGCTCTGGTGTCGTTGATGTCACTACCGACTCGAACGGCAACCCGGTGACATCCACTTCGGCGTACCCCAACACCGACTGTGGCGTTTGCACCGAGTACACCACGACTTGGACTTCCACCAACTCTGACGGCTCTGTTGTTACTGGCTCTGGTGTCGTTGATGTCACTACCGACTCGAACGGCAACCCGGTGACATCCACTTCGGCGTACCCCAACACCGACTGTGGCGTTTGCACCGAGTACACCACGACTTGGACTTCCACCAACTCTGACGGCTCTGTTGTTACTGGCTCTGGTGTCGTTGATGTCACTACCGACTCGAACGGCAACCCGGTGACATCCACTTCGGCGTACCCCAACACCGACTGTGGCGTTTGCACCGAGTACACCACGACTTGGACTTCCACCAACTCTGACGGCTCTGTTGTTACTGGCTCTGGTGTCGTTGATGTCACTACCGACTCGAACGGCAACCCGGTGACATCCACTTCGGCGTACCCCAACACCGACTGTGGCGTTTGCACCGAGTACACCACCACTTGGACCACGACCAACCCTGATGGCTCTGTTTCGACCGGTACTGGTATTGTTGACGTCACCACGGACTCCAACGGCAACCCTGTGACCAAGACCTCGACTCTTGGTGGCAACCCCACGGATTGCGCCGTGTGCACCGAGTACACCACCACTTGGACCACGACCAACCCTGATGGCTCTGTTTCGACCGGTACTGGTATTGTTGACGTCACCACGGACTCCAACGGAAACCCTGTGACCAAGACCTCGACTCTTGGTGGCAACCCCACGGATTGCGCCGTGTGCACCGAGTACACCACCACTTGGACCACGACCAACCCTGATGGCTCTGTTTCGACCGGTACTGGTATTGTTGACGTCACCACGGACTCCAACGGCAACCCTGTGACCAAGACCTCGACTCTTGGTGGCAACCCCACGGATTGCGCCGTGTGCACCGAGTACACCACCACTTGGACCACGACCAACCCTGATGGCTCTGTTTCGACCGGTACTGGTATTGTTGACGTCACCACGGACTCCAACGGAAACCCTGTGACCAAGACCTCGACTCTTGGTGGCAACCCCACGGATTGCGCCGTGTGCACCGAGTACACCACCACTTGGACCACGACCAACCCTGATGGCTCTGTTTCGACCGGTACTGGTATTGTTGACGTCACCACGGACTCCAACGGCAACCCTGTGACCAAGACCTCGACTCTTGGTGGTAAGCCTACTGAATGTGGCGTGTGCACTGCTCACACCAGTTCTATTGTTCACACGAAGGATGGTGGAATTGTCACCACTGAGATCTGCGTTATTGAAGTTACGACTGATGCCACGGGTGGCGTGGTCACTAAGACCTCTACCGTTGAATGCCCTGTCTGTTCTGCGTACACCACCACCATCGTCCACAACAACGGAAATGGTGCTGTTACCACGGCTGAATGCGTTGTTGAAGTTACCACGGACTCTAATGGCGGCGTCATCACCAAGACGTCCACTATCGCTGGCAAGCCTACTGAATGCGCGGTGTGCTCGGCTTACACCACTACTGTCGTCCATACGGATAAGAATGGTGCCGTTGTTACTGCTGAGCATGTTGTCGAAGTGACCACCGATTCCACCGGTGGCGTGATCACTTCCACCTCAGCCATTGGTCTCCAATACACCACCTTGACCACCACGAACGACAATGGTGTGGTGTCGACTTACGTTGGTGTTGCATCCAAGACTCTTGAAGGCATTGCCAGAACGACTGACACCGGGTCTGGTGACAATGTTGACTCCGGCTCAGGTGCAGACTCGCCGAACGTGCCTGCTGGAGAAGGTGAAGTCAACACTTTGGGTGAAACGAATGAAGGCCCTGCTGGCCCCGCTGATTCCACTATTTTGACAATTCCCGGTACCCAAAGTACCGCTGGCTCCACCCCTGGTGGGTCCGAACCTTCGGTTATTGTGGAGGGTGGCGCGTCTACCAACATGATCTCAAGCTCGTTGGTGGCAATGTTGCTCCTCTTCCTTTTGTGATTCCCTTTAATTCACCAAGCGTGATTATTATGATTTGATACCTGAATTAAACAAGTTCTTTTTATTAAAGCTGTAGCGAACTTAGATGTCATTAAAATCGATCAGTGCGACCTCTATGGTAATAGAAAATGGTTGACATTGAGCCATCTTAACCTTTCAATGGCATTTAAGCTACGACGCTTCAGTGGTAGAGCCAATTTGCATCAGAATTCATCAAGTGCCACCATGTAACTATTATTAAGGGTCTATAGAGGCACTAAGCATACGGAATGAAAAGCAGCGCATAGAAAGAAATGTCAAGAGATACATATAAGCTAATTAAAGCTGAAGTGAGAAGTAGATGGCACGTTAAGTGCTGACCAAGTAGGGCAATATCGAAGAACTAGACGAAATGAAACGGACGAATGCTATTGATGAATATCATGTGACATAAAGCGTTCGGAAATGTCAAACAAAAGAATAGTTTCGTTTGGAAACTTGACATCACATAGATCACACCCCTCTTTGGCTCAGACTTTAGGAGCTCAACGTATCTTAATGTTGCCGCAATAAAAGACACCAGCTACTTTTTAAATGATCAATTTCATCAGATCGGTGGTCAACCGAAAGAAAAGCAAACAAACTTTGTCCCCTTCACATCAAAAGACACGGAAATTCATCATTAAACCTAATGTTAATGATGGTGAAGGATTTAAAGGATTAGGAAACTTATTTATAGTATAAGTATTGCTGAGGTTCATTCCTAGGTACTCTAGGGTTACGATGATTTATCTCTAAGACCTTGAAATAAGGGGTTAGTATTTTTTCATTTCAAGGTCTTGTCATCCACCGTCGCTTTCACTGACTTGGCTCCCCAGATCGTTGGAGATCTTTAGACCCCTAAAAAATAAAACGTCCCCCGATCGCTGGAGATCTCTACACCACTAAAAACGAAAGGGTCTTGTCGTTCATCGTCACTTTCGTCGATTTGGCTTCCAAGATCGTTGGAGATCTCCAAAGCACTAAAAAAAAAAGCAATGACAAGCCTCCAATAACCCTCAGCTGTCATAAACTGAACGATGATGATACATTCCACATAGAATACTCAACAATCAGGTGCCCTTTTCAAAAAAGAACATCCTCGCGGTTGACCGTATAATTAGCTAGGGTTGTCTTCAAGTGATGCAATGGTGCGGGCGGCGCGAAAGTAATGCCAATGAGAGAACTTCAAATTTTTGGTCTAAAGGGCTCCCCGTCCCAATTCGGAACAATGCCCCGGGCTCAACACCCGAAATTGGAGACAGTAGTCGCACTAGAAAATTCACGCGTAGTACACGTACACCTCAACCATGTCTCAGCCCGCAGCCAAACCAGCGGCCCCCGTTCAGAGCCAGCAGGTGAAGGTCGAAACGGAGCAGCGCTCTCCCATCGCCATTGCCCTTGCCCGGTGGTTGAAGGACCATCGCGATCTCAAGCAGCGCGTGGGTTTGCTCAATAACGAACAAGACATTAGTTTCTTCCGCTACAAACGATTCCGGCGGTTGTTGACGAGCGACGTCTACAAAAAAGCCCAGCAAAACCCCAAGAATGGCTTGATTCCCATAGAAGCCGACGTCGACGCCGATAAAGCGTTTGTGTTGTTGATCCAAAACCAAATGATCGTCCCCGTGCAAAAGTTGCACTGGGCCGAGATCAAGGCGGTACGTGGATGGAAACCTAACCGTCAAAAGCCGACGCTTAAGCGGATCAACGAAGCTCGTGTCGACCCCGACTCGTACTTTGCCTGGACTTATCAGAAACCCAACCCTTACGCGCCGCTTTTGGCATTATTGTTTATTGCCGCGGTGTTCACCGTCATCTTGTTCCCGTTGTGGCCCAACTTCATGAAGCGTGGGGTGTGGTACTTGCTGATGGGCGCCTTGGGGTTGATTGGGTGTTTCTTTGGTATCGCCATCGTGCGGTTGATCGTATACGTCATCACTGCGTTGACGATGCCTCGCGGACTTTGGTTGTTCCCCAACTTGTTCGAAGATTGTGGTGTCATTGAATCGTTCCAGCCCGCTTACGGCTGGGAGAAGGAACGGAAGAAGAAGGGCAAAAAGAAGTCGAAGGGTACCGCTACTGCCGCGGCCCCCGGCGCTCTGGCTTCGGCGCCTGCTGCTAAGACCAAGACTAACTCCGCGACTCCAGTACTGGTGGGAGCAAACAAACAGGCGGCTTCGGGTGCTGCTGCCGGTCAATCTGTCCCGACGAAGAGAAAAGTGACTCTTGAAGAGGTTGACGAGTAGGATGTGCTGTAATATATACATACCAATGAATTTTGCTTAACGGCCTTTCCGCCCAATATTTCGGCGTACTCGCCACACACCGCCCACCCGTTCTTTACCATCCAGAGAAATATACGGAAGCACCGGCTTTACCAAATCGGCAGCGGCTCCCAGTCTCTTATGATCGTGGTATACGTTCAAATGGCGTTTGTGACTGCTGAGCATACCGGGATTCAAAAGCTCACACGACGGGATTTCGCCATCTCCTCTCACCAATACCACGACCCCTTCACCTACTCGTTCAATGATTTCGGGACCAAAATAACAGTTGACGGTACGGTTGGTGGGATCAATGCTATGGATCATGGTGAGCCCCAAAAATGTTGCCTTCGGAACAACCTCAAGCCAAGTGCTTCCCTGGATATAATCGGGTACATTGTCTTCGGTCTTCACCGGTATTTTGTCGTAGGTATAGGGATCAATCACGTACACGGCCATTGTCGTCACTTCAAGCATAGCTACCAAATCTTGTAGCTGAAAGTTGGCCGGACAGTCGTAATTGAGCACGCACATTGCTCTGATGCCTCCTTCAACACCGTAGCTTACCTTATAGGGGGCATCCTCAAGCAAATGGTGGTTGAAATTATAACGATGGCCGTGACGATGGAAATAGCATAATTTAGCAAGCGTACGAATTTGAGGAGCAACAAACGTTGGTTGATGGCTAAGGCAGGGAACGAAATGGTGCATGTTGTGGGCTAAATAGCCAGCCAAATCTTCTTCCTCATCATCACCCATAATTACCAAATGATCAATGTGAATCATATCACAAATTTGACGTAATAAGTCTTTACCAACGCCTTTAATCCAACCGGGGGTATTTATAACCAAGGGGCGACGATGTGAGGCGTGTTGTTTTTGGTATTGATCAAGAAGTTGGCGAATGATCTGGAGGTAGAGTTTGGGGTGGTGGGCCGGCGTTGAGTAGCCAAAATAAGCAGTATCATCAGTAACTCTCTCTTCCAACATCCCTAATAACGGGGTGGTCACATGTAAGAGCCCTAGACAGTACAGGGGAACACCTTCAGATTGGCCGGGGTCAGTCTCAAGGTAGCACACCTCTCGCGAGAACTGAAGCAACAGCTGGTTGGATAATGCTTTGGCAAACGTCAGTTTACCACTATTTTTACCTCCAACAACACACACCACTGATGGTTTCTTAGGTTTAGACACTAACAGTGCAAGTGTGTCGAGAGCCTTGAGTTGATCCCCGCTAATACTGACAGCCGATGTTGTCAGGTGTCCGCTGATGATCTCGTAGGATAGCAGATAGAACTTCGCCTGAAATTCATCAGACTCTAATAAATCGGCGGACGGAGGAAGAAGTCGCTTATACATGGGAGAATAAGTGCTGATCTTTTCCAATCCGGTGAAATGCTGTTCCAATTTGATGATGGTTTCCCCTACAACAGGACAATCAGGGGAATTGGTTTGTGGTGCAGATGGAGCGGGACCAAATAGTAATAAGCCTTGAGCATGGGTGGCAATGATAGGAATGGCTTTGTCACTACTAGTAAGGTGATGGCAGTTATTAATGAGGAGGGTGCCCTGGACCACAGTAAGCTTAAACTGACCGCAAACAACAATATAGTCGGTTCCCAGCAACCCCACGTAGGTATTTTTGCCCACCATGGCGAAGTTCGACGAAGTTGGGTCGAAATTCAGACTAAAGATTCCCGAATCGATCGTCGTGGTTTCGATAGCCTCCCACCGGGGAACATTCAGCGAAGTCGAAGGAGGCTCTCGTGACGATATTCTGTCCTCGCCATCATCGTCCAGTGAATTTTGTTCGTATTTGATCACTTCCTCCACCGCATCATCGTCTTGAAGCGAAGCAAAGGCAGACATCTCCGATGAGGTCTAGTGTTGTATGCAAGGAGACAAGTTTTCGATGAAGTGTAACCAATATCACCAGTTAACTGACCTGAATGATGGAATGCAGCGTATACAGCTGGTCTTGGTGATGGGAAGTACACTCCCAATTGATCAGCCTGGGAAGGTCTTGGTTTCACCGAGAGATGAAGTGCGGCATTGATCACCACTACCGGTTGCACTTGGGCACATTTGATCAATATTACTCATCATAAGGGAACTATGTGGATATAAGGCTGCTAATGATAATAATTTTTTTCACCTAGCACTTGGCGCTTCCTTTCGTCAACCTAAAGCTACCATCCATGGAGCTCTCTCGTGCGCACTTGAGATTAACCATGTCCATTACCCTTCCTAGTGATTTTATCGATATCCTCGAACAAAAATTTGAAAAGGCCGAAGCTGAAGGCGAAATTGAGTTCAATGGCAAGGAAGCTACCGTTGAAGTCGAGCACTTGCCCCACATGGACGTTCAGTACATGATGTTACCGTCATTGAGCAAGCGGCCGGATAGAAGCCAGCAAAAGAAGAACCCGTTCTTGGAACCGGAGCCATTGCTTACCATCGTTGAAGACTTTGGTACGGACAACCAATTCCGCTTGGTGTTCAACAAGTACCCGGTGGTGCCGGGCCACTTCATGTTACTCACAAAGGAGTTCAAGTCTCAGGACACGCCGTTGCTGCCGGAGGAACTCGAAGCCATCTACTCGGTGAGCAAGTTTTTGGGTAATGACTGGTTTGCCTTCTACAACTGTGGCCCCGAGCTGGGGGCGTCCCAACCTCACAAGCATGTTCAGTTCATGAGAAAACCCCTGGGTGGGTTTGAGTCATTTGCCGACAAATTGGCCAACTCCTCGCCGCCTTATTTGCCCAACAACACCAATGAGCCCCTCCAGAATGGCGACTTACCGTTTGCCCACTTTGTCGCTCGCTTGCCCGATGAAGACTTGACTCAGGATGATTTGCTGATGTACTACATCCTGTTGGTGTCACGGGCCGCTACGGTGTTGCGGGACAACGACGTTACTAAGATGAGCTACAATTTCTTAATGACTCCCAAGTGGATGATGGTGGTGCCGCGAAAGCATGGGGTCTATCATGACAAGTTGGGTCTCAACTCTTGTGGGATGATGGGGTTATTCCTCTGCAAAAACCCAGAATTGCGGGAGTTGGTGAAGGAGGATGGCCCCGAACAGGTGCTAGCCGACGTGTGCTTTCCATCGACGGCGGGGCAAAAGTCTGATGAATACCATTACTAAAATATAAGGTTTATATCTATAGACAACGCATTAACTATGTACATTATTGGTGAATGCCTGAAGGGCCAGGGTCAACTTCAAGAGCATTTCTTCCCATTCATCATTAAGATTACTGAGTACGGTGATGGCGCCGCCAGCTCCGATCCGCCAAAGCTTGGTGGTATCGGTATTGAGTTTATCATCAGGGTAGTGGAAAGCCGAGCGAATCACCACCAGCCAATCGGAATCATCGGTAACCGACCAGTAGCCGACCACCCCTGAATAGATACCACGGCGGCCGTAACCCGGTTGTAACGATTCAATATCTTGAAGAAGCTCGATGCTGCGCTTCTTAGGAGCTCCTGTCATCAGCCCGGGAGGAAGTGAGTTGCAGAGAACGTCAATCCCTTTGTATCCGTTGTCAGCCAAGTATCCATTGATCACACTTACCAACTGATAAACGGTGGCATACTCTTCCACACGCATCAATTGGGGGACATCGACTTGAGGTAAAAATTGAAGTAAATCGTGACGAATCAAATCGACAATCATCAAATTCTCCCCCATCTCCTTTGGCGTTCGTAAGATACGCTCAGCATCGGCAAAGGTAACCTCGGGCGTCTTGCGGACGGTACCTTTAATTGGACGAAGCTGAGCTAATTTGCCATGGTCAGTACGTTTCCACGAGAGAAATCGTTCCGGCGACGATGAGATAAGAACACAATCATCGAACTCAAAGAAGCACAGATATGGCAGGGGGTTTTTGCGGAGAGTGAGCACCTTATAGATATCCCAAGCTTTAGTCTCGGTTGGCACTCTAATACAAGATTGAGTAGTAAGACAAAGTTCGTAAGAATCCCCGGAATGCAAATATTCCTGGCATTTTGCAAATTGGTCGCGATAGACGTCAAAGTCAGGCAAATTGTACTCGATCTTGCCCTTGCCAATTGCTTCTACTGTCATCGGAATTGATTCGAGGTCAATCGGTCTTACGTCAACCATCTCTTTGGCGATTTGATCCAACCATTGGCTATCATTATCAAGGAGTGATAATATGTACCAGTGCCGTTTGACATGGTCAAGCACAATAACTCGATCAATCCATACGAGCTTGATGTCAGGTGCAGGCCCATTGCAAATCTCTGGAAGTTTCAGCAATGTGATATGCTGACCTTCTTCATAACTGATAATGCCCATGTACCCTCCAACAAAAGGAATAGATGGATTGGGTAACTCAAGTTGCTCAGGGGGCACATAATTTTGTTTCATTTGTTGGCCAATGTACTCCCATCCGCTTCCTTGCCACTTTCTTACAGGTTCCGTCGAACCGTAGTTAGAAACTGTCACTTCATTCGTATCCACCAGATGCGTCACTACCTCACTCTGGCCAACAATCGGTAGACCAATCACAGACCATTCGCCAGGTACCGCCGCTGAATTAAGCAACACAAACGGTATTTGCTTTTGTTGCAAATGATCACAGACATCTACTGGACCCACATTTTCAGCCAAAGTAATGGTTTTCAGGGTAAGAGTCTTAGTAACTTCGGGTGTGAATTCGCCCGATTCAACTAAAGGTTTGAATTGGACAGAGTACATCCCTTTAAGCTTGTCAACAGCTTCCGACTTGTTCACTCTTTGCTGACGATGTTGTTTGTTCCAAGCGTCGGCAATACTAACAAAGTTTTCGATGAGGTTTGGGCCCTGCGTGGAGCACACACTTTCGGGATGGTATTGCACCCCATAGAGGGGCAATTCACGATGTTTGACTGCCATTAGGATCGCCTTCCCTTCGTCTTCACAATAAGCTAATTGCTTAAGATCATCACCAATCAGAGGCACGTATAACGAGTGGTAACGTACCACGTCGACTTGGGATGACTCGCCGGCAAAGAGATCCCCGGTCTCAGTGATCGTTAGCGGATACACTTGACCATGGCGGACAACATCCAAGCGTTCAACGTCAGAACCAAACGCATGGCAAATTGCCTGAAACCCCAAGCACACCCCAAGTATTGGCACCTTGACGAACTCGGGATCATGATATTGGTCTAAAAGCCACTTGACGATTCCAACGTCGCTATCATTAGCAGGATGTCCAGGACCAGGACCAATAACCACCCAGTCAAAGTTGGGTAAGTAATCATAAGCGAACGTAGCGTAATCGCCAGGAGGAATCGAGTCATTGTGAACCACCACCACCTCCTGGCCAGTGGCCTTGGCGACCAAGTCGGCTAAGTTGTTGGTGAACGAGTCGTAGGAATCGATAAGAAGGATCATGGGGTAAGTCCCCAACGGGTGGCAAGGGGTTTAGGGTTTTGGGGAGTATGGGGTAGTCGCAAGTTACCACTCGCGTTCAAACGGCGATGGTGGCTGCCAGCAACGACAAAAATTGTGGCGGCAGTAAAGAGTTGTAAAAATGTAACGATTATGGGATGTCCCCAAAACCTTGAGGATGTGAAACATCTGATTATATCGCTGTGGTGGATGATGTAGCATTGGAAAGTGTCATTGTGGGGATTTATGGATTCTATTGGGTGGAGCGCATACGCAGTTGAGGAAAATCAGAGTCGTAGATAGAAATCGCGCCGATCATCCCAGAGTCAAAGAGTTTTGAAAGCATCTCACATGGCTTACGAACGTTGATAGATACCAAAGTTGGGATGATCGTCGACATTTGCCGATGTTTAAGAATCGGTTGAGAAGAAGAATAACTCGAATTTTTGACTCAACTACGATAGCGAACGGTTGCGTTCACTACGGGAAATATGCAACGGACATTGACTAGCTGGGCCACTCTATCAACTGAATCGAGACTAACTGGTGGAAGTTTTTGAATCAGACAATGTTCGTTATGTTGTGACCGTCTGGGGAAATCACACGATCTTCTTCAGATGTTATCTTGTGGTGATGAGAGAATTACTGCTCTTCGTTTGTCAACAAACCCGCCTCCCCTGAGACCAGTATTAGCATTTTATTTGCGCTTAGGATGCACATCACGTTGTAAATGCATAAGGCACGCATATTGTAACCTATGCACTTTGGTGAAGCGACAAAGCATACAATTTAAGAAAGTTGGCGACTACAACATTAACCCATATAAATTAATTGTCGAGTACCTTTAAGTGACCTAACCTGAGACGTTGTAGGGTTGAATACTTGCCGATGATATTTTGTGATCAATTCGAGCAGGGGTTATACTCAGTGATGTGCATTGTGTCGAGGGCAAAGAATGTAAATCCTGAATCACAAAAACCCAAATCGTCCAATACCCTGTGGAGATTGTTTTGGTATTTTCAGGTTTTTTTTTGGTTATGATAACTTAGAAAATGAAAGGATATAACATAGGGTAGATGGGTTGATTCCTCAAATCAATTGATTTCAATAGAAATAGAACTCGATCGTCTTTGCCTGGTTGCGTATTTACGGGCAGCACCTTGCTTTCAAGTAAATGCAAGATTTACGAAACGGTTGCAACGTTCATCGAGTTGATGGAAAGAGCACACATAGATTAAACTTACTTAGTAGTCGGAGATTACAACAACAAGACGGCAGCAAGGGCGAGAGCACCAGTACCGAAGCCAAGCGAGCCAGCACCGTTGTCGCTTTGAGCGCTGACCTTGTCACCGTGGTCGTGGTCGTGGTCGTGGCCAGCTTCACCACTTTCATGGGCGTGGTCGTGACCTTCATGGTCGTGGTCGTGAGCAGCTTCACCGCTTTCGTGAGCGTGGTCATGGCCTTCGTGGTCGTGGTCGTGGTCGTCAGTGGTGGTGGCCGAGGGTTCAGCGTCAGCCTTTTCTTCGGGCTTGGATTCTTCAGGCTTGGCTTCAGCATCTTCGTGAGCGTGGTCGTGGCCTTCGTGCGAGTGGTCGTGACCTTCGTGGTCGTGACCGTCGTCAGCCTTAGCTTCACCATCGTGGTCGTGGTCATCGTGGGCGTGGTCGTGACCTTCGTGGGAGTGGTCGTGACCTTCGTGAGAGTGGTCGTGGCCGGCGTGAGCATCCACAGATTCTTCAGCGGGTTCGGCAATAGCGACGGCGGAGGCAGCAGCGGCCAAGGCGGTGATCGAGAAGATGGTTTGGAACTTCATTGCGGTTGAGGATAGAGAACAAGCATAGCCAGTAACCGTCCTTATATAGCCGTTGAGCTCAATAACCACTATAATTGGAAAGTCCTGTATAACCAGATTCTAGAATATACCGGCACTGGTTATCACAGAATGAAATCACAAACCGTTTCGCTTAAGGAGACGACGGTATGAATTCTCATCATCAGCCACAAGTTATAAAAAGGCCCCGAGTCCTGTAATTAGGAAAGGAAAACAGGCTAGCAGCAGCATCATCACATCGCACTAGTTCTTGGTAGCCCCCACAAGGCTTTCACTGGTCAATTTCTGATCATCTCCAAAAACTTATTTTCCGGTTAAAGATATTAGGCAATCTAATGTCTGATAATAAACGCAAAGTTGACTTTTCGCTAGCCCGTTCCTGGAACCATACAATGGTGAGGCGGAAGCATCTTTGTCTCCAACTGCAACAACCACCATGCGTCGAGATACGGGAAATTTGGGACCGATTAAGCCCATTTCTTTTGCCAATGGGCTTGGCTGAGGTTGTAAACCGTTGTCCATGTCCAGCTGGTCTCCATTGGGTTCAGCTTGCAACCGCCCCAACTGGAAGTCTTGGCTGGACACCCTGGTGGTATCGACATGAGCGAGGTCTTGGCAACTGAGGCTATTCTTGGCTCTAGGAGGCCATCTTTCTGCATAAAGCCGTCTCGAAAAAAATCGTGTGAGTAGAAACCCGGTGTAAGTGCCTGGGTCTCCGGCGATGGCCAGTTTAGGAGACGGCCACAAAGGTGTCTGTGCCGCCCCCTTTCGCCCAACTGGGAACGACAATATCGCGGTTGCATCCCGCCTGGATTGCTTCTATCGACGAGTATCACCCGGTTGCCACTTCCATCTGTTGTTTTCGTTCCAATTGGAGGCGTACTAAGGGTTGCCTTGGTAATTGATTTGTTGTTGGTTGCGAAATCATTTTGTTTGAGAATTTACACCCGTGCACCAGTCGCATTCCCAAACGGGACGTCATCGCATCTCATCTTCGATCGACAGCGGGGGAGGCTTAATCAATCTCGTGATTAAATTTCGTGGGGAAAGTTATGAGCTTAGTCACTATCGTTAGCCCTCATTAACTCGGCTAGTTTAGTTTCACCAGCTTGTCCGTAGACGGGAGTAGCCGCGTCAATCCCATCTTATCTCACACTTCGTTCTCCATCTCCATCGCTAGCGTCGCACCCATAAGTTCAATCCATCATGAAGAACCTCGTCACGCTAAACCGGGGCGAGATAGTTCTCGAGTCGCTTACGTACCCGGATCTTCCGGTGGTGGCCCTGACATACGACCCGGTTTCCGATAGCATCACCTGCTGTCTTGCCAACGATGAGTATGTCGAAGTGCAACAGATGCAAAAATCAGGGGCGCGGGTGGTTCTTGCTAGCTTTGCCGTATCTGCTCCCGGGCCGCTCTTGCTGTTTGCCCACTTTGACGATTGGACCCAGCTCGTGTTTGTTTTCGCTCACGGAGACCTTGTGGTGGCTACCTATACCCCAGAAGCCGATTGCGACTCCACTACGGTGGAGATTGTGGGGCTGATTGATAGCGGGCTCCAAGCAGCCCAATGGTCGCCTGACGATGAAATCATCACTCTCGTCACCAATGATAATAAGGTGCTTTTACTCCCGCGACTGTTTGATGACCCCATTTGTGACAAGCAGTTAGATGCCAACGACATCAAGATCCTGGACTCCAAACACGTGTCGGTGGGTTGGGGTAAAAAGGAAACTCAATTCAAGGGGAGAGGTGCCCATGCACGTGAGCGGGAAGCACTTAAACACGCTGGGCTTGGTGAAGAAGGCACGTTAAGAGATCCTACCGTCAACGAAGTGGAACGAGGCACGCTTTCGCCGCTAGATCTTCACACCACCAAGGTTTCGTGGAGAGGTGATGGCGAGTACTTTGCCATTACCACCATCGAACCGGTGTCTGTCGAAGACACTGGTGATAAGTACGATCGGCGAGTCATCCGTGTGTTTCTGCGGGATGGGGTGCTTGACCTGGTGAACGAAGCCGTGGATGGACTTGAACATAACTTGGCGTGGAGGCCGCAGGGGGCACTTATTGCTCTGACTCAGCGTCACACTGATGACGATGGCGATGATGTGCTCGATGTCGTATTCTACGAGCGCAATGGGCTCAGACACGGTGAATTCAACTCGAGACTCAACCCAGAAACGGCAGTAATCAATGACATTCAATGGTCGTGTGATTCGGGAGTATTGCTGATGCAATTGGACCACCAAATCCAGTTGTGGACAACAAAGAACTACCACTGGTACTTGAAGCAAGTGTATAACTTCCTGGCGCCGGTGAAATTCCACAAATGGCACCCGGAAAAGCCCCTTCTGTTGATGGTGGCCACCGAGGTGGGGCTCGAAATGTTCGATTTAGCCACTACTGTTCACACTGGGGCAACCACCATGGGCTCCGACCAGGGGATGACTCTCGTCACTGATGGTGACGAAATCAAAATCACCCCGCTTGCCGTGGCTAACGTGCCTCCTCCCGTTAGTTTCCGCGAAGTCACGGTTCCTGAACCCATTGTCGACGTTTGCACAAACCGTAGCGGTACTCGCTTTGCCGCTGTCGGGGTTACTCAGCTCCACATCACCGCCACCATGCCTCTGCCGCAACTGCCGGCGCCTGCGGTGGAAACTAGTGCCGAAATGGACCCTGGTTTCGCTAAGCAAGTGGCGTTTATTGGCGATGACACTGTGGTGGTGGCAATTGACCAACAAGCGTTTACGACGTTAGTGTTTTACGACGTCGACGGGCTGGTGAAGCAAGTGGTTGATTTAGAAACCAAGGCGGTGGTAGTTAAAGCTACCGTTGACTTTGTTGCGTTGGCCGTGGAGCTTAGAGACGGCCAAGTGTTTACCTACGATGAGCACGGCGAACCCACCTATATCACTACTTTCCCTCAACTTTGTCGCGAGATCGAAGTGCTTGGTGACAGTGCCTTTGGGATTTCGGCGCTGGCTAAGCTTTACGCCAATGACCACGAAGTGTGCAACAACGCCACCTCGCTCAAGTTGCTGGAACTGCACCTTTTGTTCACAACGTCGCAACTGCAACTTTGTTTTGTTCATTTGGACCAAGCGTTGAGTCACAACACCAACTTTGGTGAATTGAATGATGAGCGGGTTAGAGCAATTGAACGGGGGTCGTTTTTGGTTAATGTGATGCCGTCAAAGTACTCGGTGGTGCTTGAAGCTCCGCGAGGCAACTTGGAGACTATCTATCCTCGAATTATGGTGCTTTCGGCAGTACGTCATTTGATTACTACCGGCGAGTACTATCAAGCGTTCATGGCGTGTCGTACCCATCGCATTGATTTGGACATCTTGCACGATTACCGTCCCGATTTGTTCATGGCTAATGTCGACAAGTTTGTTGCTCAATTAGGTAAAATTGAACACCTTGATTTATTCGTGCTGTGCTTAAAGGAAGAAAATGTCGCCGAGGTCAAGTACCGTGAAACCAAGGGTGGCGATGATGGCGAAGTGGTGGCAGCGGTAACCGAACAGTTGGCATCGCTGACCCTTATCGATGAAGGTGAAGGTACTAAGCGGATCATTCGTCACGAACGTCATGGGGAACGCGACGCTAACTCTAAGGTTAACCGTATCTGCGAGGCAATCTTGAAGGTGCTTGAAAAGCCGCAAAACCACGACCAATACTTACAAACAATCATCACCGCTTATGCGTGTCAAAAGCCTCCCAACATCGAGGATGCCCTTACCCTTATTGGAGGACTCAAGGATGAAGAACACCGTGAGCTGGCCATCACTCACTTGTGCTTCTTGTACGACGTCTACAAGCTTTATAACCTGCTGTTGGCGATTTATAACGTCAAGCTTGCGCTTCTGGTGGCGCAACATTCGCAAATGGACCCGAAGGAGTACCTCCCCTTCCTTCAGAACTTGCACCAACAGCAGCCTCTTCGACAAAAGTTCTTGATCGACGACCATCTCAAAAACTACTCCAAGGCTCTTGGATGGCTTTTCGAATTGGGCGAATCGCAAGAATTCGACGACTACATGGTGCAACACCAGTTATACAAGCAAGCGATTGCTATTTACACCAAGGAGAATGACGACAAGCGTACTGAGGAAGTGTACCGTCTTTATGCTCAATTCTTATTCGACGACAAGCAATATCCCGATGCCGGGCTTACTTTTGAATACTTGGGTCTTGCCGATGAGGCTCTTGAGCTGTGGGTATTGGCCAAACGGTGGAAGGAAGCGCTTGCGCTCGTGGCTCAAGACCAGGACCGCTACCTTAGTGTGGCTCGGGACTTAGTGTCGAGTCTTGAGACCGACCATCGCTACGTGGAAGCAGCCGAAATCGAACGGTTTGTGTTGGGTAATGTCGAAGCGGCGTGTGTGCTTTACTGTAAGCATTACCATTACGATCAAGCGCTCCTTTTGGCCAAGCTGCTGGGTAAGGTGGAGCTTGTCGAGCTGGTGATCGACCCGCAATTGGGCGAAGGGTTTGCCACCATCGCCGAGTTGTTGGCCGATTGTAAGCAACAAATGAACCTGCAATTGCGGCGGTTGAGAGAATTGCGGGAGAAGAAGGCCGAAGACCCCTTCGCCTTTTACGGGATGCCCGAACAAGACACCCCCGATAACGTGCTGATTGCTCCTTCGGAAACGTCGACCACCCCATCGTTTTTCACTCGGTACACGGGGAAGACTCTGGGTACGGCCAAGACGGGGGCGCTGAGAAAGACGGCCAAAAACCGTAAGCGGGAAGAACGGAAGCGTGCTAAGGGTCGTAAGGGTACTATTTACGAAGAAGAGTACTTGATTCGCTCGGTGGGACGGTTGATTGAGCGACTTGAACAACAACAACCCGATGCCTCTAACCTTATCGAGGGGCTTTTGCGTCGCCACCAGCGGGAACGGGCGGTACAAATTCAACACCACTGGGTGGAATTGGTGACGTTTATCACCGATAACCTCGAGGAGATCCACAACATGAGCGACCGAGACCGCGAGCGGTTGGACGACGACGGCAACGTGTACTTGATCGATCCCATCCCCATTCCCGCGGTCCCCAAGTTCCCGGTCAAGGCCATGTTAGACTTTTAGACAGACTTTCTCCCTCTCTCCCACTTTACATAGATGTTAAACAATGACCGTGATCATGGATATGGTAGGAAGCGCCGTCGTCATACTCGTCGAGACGATGATGGTCAGCAATGTACATGTCAGCAAAAGTGCCTTCATCCAGCAAGCTGAGAAAGGCGGTCTTGATGGCATCACTCATGGCACTCTGTTTGCTAGTAGCAATCGCCGCTCCTTTCCTAGTCGATCGCCCCACGCCGTAGCCATCCACCATCAATGCCGTACCGTCATGAAACCAAACCTCCACGGTCACTTGTTTGCGAACGATAAACAAATCGTCGTTATCGGCCCGTGATTCGACCTCGATTTCCAAGGGAGTGGAGCTCACCACGCGATGAGACCACCCGTCAAAGCCAAATACTTGATTAGCAAGATCAAGTACTTCGTTAGTGGGGAGAGCGTGGTTGTACCGGCTGAACCAGCTGCGTTGTTTCCAGTGAGCTCGCTCCTCTAAACGACGGCTCAAGCGGTTATTGAATGTACCCAACCGTACCAGCGTCCACTCACCAATGTTACGGGGAGGCGATGGTGGTGGCGTATTTTGCACCTGGGCAAGTTCCCGTTCACACTCCTGTTCGATAAGATCAACCTCGCCCTGGTCGGGGAACCAAGTGGTGGCTGCCGGTTCGGCCTCGGGGGTGCCTGCACCTGAGTCCATAGATAAGGCTGATGATCGGGGGTCGCGTGTGGTGTATAGTACGCGTTTTTGGTGATGGGCGTGCGGCTTAAGCGATGCAACGTTGTACCGCACTTTCCCCTGAAGCTCTCGTGTGAGACGTCTTCCGGAAAGGTGTCGTTATCGTCAAGTGCTACACCGACGAAATGTCGCCACCCACGTAGTGTCGGCAAAAACCAGAAAAACCTTTTTCGTCCATTGCTTGCTGCCTACATTTCCTAGCGATGGGGCGCCAAGGCTACTCGCAAATTTTCGAGAAAGAAAAACATTCCCTTGACAATGGCCGATGCTAATCTCCTAGGGTCAGAGATCGGCCACGGGTGCCTTATGACTAAACACTGCGTCAGTGGGATCGGCTCGCCAGCGTTTCCGTTCCAGCGGCACGCAGATGCAGCCTCCCGATTGGGGCGGGTTTGTTTATGGTACGGAAGCGTCGGATCGGAACTAGCTAGGGCATCGCCGACGGTGACAGGCTCGAACCGGGTTATATGGTCCGATACGATAACGGGATCAAAAATGTCCACTTAGTCCGTGTAGGCGATGAGATCCGTAAGCTCTAGCGGAACAATAGCTTCCGCTAACGGACGGTGCAGCGGTTGTCGGGACAACGCGCCGATAGTAGGACCTAGCCCCATCTCTATCACCTAACCAGTACATAGGGCCTTGCCTACTAAGAGAAAAAAAAATCTTTTTTTTTCGTCTTTCCTACATTTCGCGTCGTAGCACAATATCGGAGATCGTAGAATGGAACACAAGACTTAGGGGAGGAAGACAGACCATCCACTAGCGAGAGTCTATTTAGCCGAAGCGAGAGATTGGGTCCGATCGATCGGACGATCCCCGTAACTCGGCTCAGGATCGGTGCGCTCGGCTGACGCCGTAAGTGCCATGTAGCCAGTGCATCTTCGTGTGCGGAAGTCCCGATGGAGACCAAGTCACGTCGCCGTGCATCGCCAGTTATCACCCCTTTGTGCTACTCTCCGGGGCTTATGGAAGGGAGAAAAAAAAAAAAGCTGAGGCATTTTGAATGGGATATAATGAAGCTAAACAACACAACCAGCGTCAGCCAATGATGATTGAAACCAACCACCACGGTTGCGCCACGGCGGCGGGCCGCGTAACCTTAGGTTGCCCTCGCCACCCCCGCCCCGGCCAATTCTGGGGTGACGAGTATGAGCCTGTTGCCGCTGTTCCGCTGGTGCTTTTGTGACGTAATCGTGCCTTGCGTGCAGGAAGACCACACCGTTTCGAGCGTTCTACTGGTACACATCGTCACTCGCCCCCTAAAATGGGTCGCGGCACCGCAGCCGCTGCCTTACCCTACATCACCATCTTGCTTCATCGGCATCAGCCTCCCCATTTTTTTTCACCACTTCCACTTAAACCACCAAAACCCTAATTTGCCAGGCGCCGCCGTCGGCTAGCTTCGCCACATAACCATCACGCTGGCCCCTGGCTGCCTCCTTTATCCGCCATTTACGTAGGTACCGCCTCGTTTTCGTATGGCGCCTTTTTCGCGCGAATTCGCTGCGGTGAACCCATCTTTCCATCCACCACCTCCACCACGACCCGACACACGATACCCAACGGCAATGGAGGTTGTTGGTCCGGGAGAGCTCTCCCACTTTGGACCACACGCCGTGACAAACCACCAGCACACGGGGCTGACCAACGCTCCCCTCACCCCGCTGCTGTTCCAGGTCCGCGAGGACGACGATAACGACACCCTGCCCAGCAGCGTCGAGCTCGACGACGAACGCAAGCTCTTCGTCACCCCGGTGTTTGCTCCCACCATGGAAGCACCGCCGCGACGTCCTAGCTTTACTCCCAGCGCCGTCGACCCCGTTGGCGACCACCCCCAACCGCCAACCCATCGGTTCTCGACCGCCCTGGCAGCCCTGCTGCTGACACCGCTGGCCCCAGCCGCCCCCACCGCCATCGAGCTGATCTCGCCGCTGTCGACTGTCCCCCAAATGCCGCCCAATTTGCGGCGTCACACCGTGGCTAACCCCGGTCCCCAACCGGCAGCCACCACCTTAAAGCATGATACCTCCACCAACCAACGGTTGTCGCTCGAAGCGGCAAGACGGCCCACCAACGTCGGTGCCCACGGCAAACGCAATACCTATCCCGGCGTGGAACCGCAACCGCTGCTGACCTACGACCAAGGGTCTCGCGTACGTAACTCCATCAATATCACCAGGAAGATCCGCCGCCGCCAACAGGACTACGATGACGATCGGGTGCTTGTCGGCAACAAGGTGAGCGAAGGCCACCAAAACTTCATCATGGCATACAACATGCTCACCGGCATCCGGGTGGCGGTGCTGCTGTGTCTGGGGGTGAAAAAGAAGCTTAGCGACGACGACTTCACCTATACCAACAAATTGGCGTTTAACCTGGCGGGCAACGGCAACACTCCCGGCACCCGTTACGACTTTAAGTTTAAGGACTACGCCCCGGAAGTGTTCCGGGACTTGCGCAGCTTATTTGGGCTTGACCCGGCGGACTACCTTGTGCTGGTCACCGGTCAATACATCTTGTCCGAGCTCGGGTCGCCGGGTAAGCTGGGGCTGTTTTTCTACTACCTGCGGGACTATCGCTTCATCATCAAAACCATTCATCATCTGGAACATCGCCAGCTCTTGCACATTCTCAAGGATTACCATACCCACGTGCAAAACAACCCCAACACGTTAGTGCTGCAATTCTACGGACTTCATCGCGTCAAGATGCCCTTCCGTAACGGCATGAAAAAAGTGCACTTTGTCGTCATGAACAACCTCTTCCCGCCCCACCGCACCATCCATCGCAAGTACGACTTGAAGGGGCTGACCATGGGACGGGTAACCCGCGTCGACCCGAGCGAGAAGCTGGCCCTCCTTGCCGAGAATGACGTCACCCTTAAGGATCTCAATTGGCTTGAGGATAAGGCGCTGATAAAGTTTGGTCCCGTCAAACGCAAGTTGTTCTTTGACCAGCTCGACAAAGACGTACAATTCCTCGAGAAGATCAACGTCATGGACTACCTGTTGTTGCTAGGAGTGCACGACGTGTGCCGCGGTAACGACGACGAGCTTAAGCTTCTGATGTTCGATCCCAAGTCCCTGGACCGCTACGAGTTACTCCAAACAAGCCCCCGCGATATCGACCGCACCGACCTCCCCGACCAGGTGTATCCCGGGCGGCTGCGGTTTATCTTTTATGGCCACGACGGCGGGATCCGCGCCACCAACGAAGAAAACCGCCCCCTCCAGGAGATTTATTATCTCGGTATCATCGATTGCCTCACACGATACGGGTTCAAGAAACGGGTAGAAACCGTGTTCCGGTCGATGGTTCATCCACGAGCCACCATCCTGGCAGTGCCAGCAAAGGAATACGGCGAACGGTTCCTCAAATTCATTAAAAATGGCACGTCAAAGTAACTCGGGGCGAGCGGTTGTTGAACAATTAAGCATAACTAACTAGACGCACGGGTATACATAGCATGAAGGCATTCTGATTACTTTCTGAAGGATATAAACAAAAGTAACAAATAGATTGATTTTGGTTTTTAGTTTCAAACATTTACTTAGCAGAAAATTAAGATCGTATTGTGATGATTATTCTATGTACAAAGGGGGACGACTTAGGCCGAGATGTCGTCCAAGTATTGTTGGTCCTTCTTGGCGATGACCTGGCTCACCAACCGGTTCACCACCTTGTGCTTGGCTTGAGGAGCGTCTTCGGGGCGCTTCCATTCTTCGGGGAATTGGGGTTCGGGCTTCTTGATGTGGTAGCGCATGTGTCTGGGGTCGACGGGGATATCAGCAAAGTCGTCGCTGGGGTCCTTGGCAGCCTCGACGAGCTTGGCCACCGTTTCCACCAAGAAGCGGGCGTTTTGCGCCGATTCGGGGTACCGCTGGCACGTCATCTTGAACACATTGGTGTCCAAGTTGAACTTGTTACCGGCCAAAAGCTTGAACTTGTGTTGTTGAGGCTTGGTCAACGCCAAGTCGGCAAGTCTCACTTGCACCAGCACCTTGCGGTTGAATTTCAGGGTGGGGTCGTCGCTAAAGTCGGTGTGGTAGGTCATTTGAAGCGGCAGCTCCTTGGCCTTAGCCGGGACGTATTCTTGAGCAAACTTAGCAAGCAACGGCATTTCGTAAGCCGCCACTCTCGTCAAATGGTCGTGACGACGCTTGATGTGGGGGGTGTCCCCGCGTCCCAACACTTCGACGTTGGACAACTTTTGCGAGTCCGATCTTTGCGCCACGGGGACGTTGTTCATGTACTTTTCCTTGAAGTTGTCAAGAGCATACACGTAGTCAAGCTTGGGCCCCTGTTTGGTGTTGGAAAGCGCCGCTACCGTCGAGAGCACGGCATGGCGTTCCTCATCGGTCGGGGTGTACTTGTCGCCCAACTTCTGCTGCCGGAGCTTGTGGAGCTCAAACACCTGGTCAGCAGGAAGCCCCTGCCACATGTGGGGGTTGAGGTAGAGCGGGGCGTTGCTCTGGAACCGCTTAGCCACTCGTAACATCATGGTGAAGAGTTTTTCGCGGAGCGAATGAAGAGGTCGACGGTGAGAAGTGAGGTGGTGAAGTATCGGTGGTGTTGACAGGTAAACGAAGAAAAACAGATTTGGGAAATGAAATGAATAGGATTATTGTTAGTTGTAAGAAATGCACATCAAGCTATACTTTTCTTTGTGGTTTGAAATCTCGATCAATCTTTGGTGCGACCATCAATCAATCATGGCTCAATAATCAAAGGAAGAGATTAAGTTCATGTAGTACCAAATACGACACTAAAAAATTGGCAAACACGGTTACAGTTCCAGTAACCTTCGTGTCGTGTTTACAAAAACTTATCATTGTTGGAATTCTATTTTTTCGTGTATTAAAGTTTTGAATTTCATCAGATCATCATAATAGAACAAATTTTTAAGAGTAACAATTAGTTGCAAATCCAGTTGCGACATTCATATCTCCACCGATCAGTGTCGACCAGCAACCCAGCGTGGAAAGTGGGGTAGATTAACCATCGGATAAGGATGATGACTCGGACCCGACCACATGCTCTCGAAGGTGATAAAAACGCTCCGTCATGCAGTGAACAAAGGATGCAGGCCAAGTTTCACATGGCGATCAAACACGACACATCCTTCTCTTACTCACGCTTTCGGCGAGTCCGCCGAGTCCTCTTTTGTGGACTTCGTGGCTCCCGGGGGCTGGTGGTGACCATGTTAGCGATGTCGAGCGACGGCTGCTTCCGCTTTCGCAGCTGGTATTGCGACTGCAGGCCGCCGCTGGAATCGGAAGCCAGAGCCAGCTGCTCCCGGTAGTCATCGTCGTCTTCGGTTTTAACCAGGGGCCGGGATTTCTTTGCATTTTTTTGATTAGATTGGCGGTTAGGCTTTGTTTCTTCCTCGGTTAGACGCTCGCTATCGTCATGACGAGATGTTTCATCCTCGTCTTTCACCTCGGGAGCGTCGTCCGAGCTATATTTAGCGTCGTTGGCGTCGTTACTGCCACTTTCGGACTTGACTTTCCCGCCGGTTTCCGCATCGGGATCGGATGTGAAAAAGTCGCTAATGGACCCTTGTTCCACCGGCTTAATCAACTTGGCACCATCCTGGCGAACGTTGCCTACGGCCGATGACACTCGGTAGATTTCAAGGTTCTTGTAGGCGGCATTATCCTTAGTATTAAGAACCACGTCCTGAACGTCAGTTAAGTTCAACTCGGGGTTTAACCACTTGTACCATGCCTCCAGCCCCGGTGCGATCAATATCGGCTTGCGGCTATGGAGCCACAGAATGTCGTGGTTGTCGTCGGATGCTGCCGGCCCCGTGCAAATGGTGAATGTCAGGCGAGGTATGTCGTCGGCGTAGTGGACATTGTGCGAATAGAGCCCCACCAAAAAGATAAACGGGGCGTGGGCATAATGCACAAAGTGCGGTACTTTTTCTTCCTTGATGGTGGTCCATTCAAAATATCCTTGGGCCGGAATTACGCAGCGGTGGTGGTTTTTCACCGAATTCCACACTCGCAGGTGCTTCAGGGTAAGCGTATCCGAGCGACAATTGAACGTTCGCAGCTGTTGGCGCCGGAAGGCTTTACGTTGTTCATCAGCCGACTGATCGGCGGCGGGCTTGAGGTAGAAGGGTACCAACCCGAACGAGCTGAGTTCGAGGCGATAATGGTCGGGCTTTTTCGCCTCGGGATCGGAGTAAAGGATCAACGCATTGTTGGTAGGGGCAATGTTGTACAGCGGGTGCCATTGGTGGGCGTCTGCAGTATTAAGGTGCCATTGGTGGTCGCCGACGTCGACGCGGATGTCGTCGGTTGCGGCATCGGTGGTGGCATGGTTTTCTGCGGCAGCGCCGTTATCAGAGTTGGTATCGGTAGCCACGTGTCCCAATTGTTGTGGAAGCTGGTCTAAGCTCACTCCCTGAGCGAATCTGCCACACATTTTGCCGGTGCAAGCCAATTGAGGTTGAGCCTGATGGTCGAGGAGAGTTATCAGGGAAAGGGTGCGCGCGTGCGGCTGCAAACGGCAGCGGACTACGTCTACCGATATGCACCACCATGTTAATCATTTGTATGCAGGCATTCTTGGGTCAGTAGCACAGTGTTGCGTGTGAATCGGCCTCTTATTCGCCATTTGCCTCAGCCTCAGCCTCGAGCCATGGGCCCTATCCTAATCTTGCCATATCTCCGAGTACGTTACACTACATACTTATCTGCACTAATATTATATGTGACCTTCTCTTGGTCTTATGCCTTTTCCCCATGTGGGCTTGAGGTTGAGAGAGGAGACAATCAATTGCCCATCCACTTAGTCTCGATCGAGTCAACTAAGATCGATCCGTCGACCACTAGTAAGCATCCGTTGGAGCTGGTCGAGGGTCATGGGCCGTTCCCCCGACATCATCTTGCGATGCAACAAGTCCTTGACCACGTCGACCGTGGTTTGCCGCCGTAACGCTTCATCCTCGATGAATTTGATGATCTTCTGGCGAGTGTGGCGGAATTGGCGTTCCAGCAGACCGTGGACTTTAAGCCATTCGGTGATGGTGATGTTGTGGGCAGCCAATCCCCGTTCAACGTCCTTAAAATCGTTCCACATTTCGTAAAGCGTAGTGGTTTGTCGCAGAAGTCGTCGGTGAAGGATGGCCAGCCGCCGAGCCAGCTTCGGCAGCACACTCCCCGAGGGAGCCAGTTTAACCACATCCTTACACCAATTGGCCACGTCTTCTTTGCGGTCGACTTCGCTGCCAAAGCTTTTGTTCAGCGCCGTATCATCAGTAAACCGAGATAACCGATCGTCAACGGTGACAAGCGATGCCGTCGTCGCTCTGATTGACTCCGCCATTCGGTTAAGGACCCCTTGGGTGTCGACAATCCCCAGCAGAATGTTAATATTGGTGTCGATGAGGTGGCTGGCATTAATCAAGTTTTGTTGTATGAGGACGAGGGGATTCTGCCCGTAGACGTTGTAGGTGAGCATGTAGCAGCCATGACAAAGATTGCGTAATTGATTGAGGTACTGGATCTGCATGGCGTACTGTTGTCTCAGGCGTTTGACAAACTCGTCGAAGTCATTCAGCACTTGGACCATTTGTTCGTGAGCTTGTCGAAGTTGTTCTTGAAGTGAACTAACATCGGTCGTCATCTCTGGCATCGACGTAAAGATGGTCGACGTTCGATATTGGGGTGGGTTCAACGCCATCAATTGGTCGCTATAATCCTCCAATGCCTTCAGTTGGAAGAGCTCGTGGCGTACAAGCGGCAGCTGAGGGTACTTATGCTTGATGATCGCCATGTCTTGCACTAGCAGCACCCGCAAGTGGCGACATAGTTGGTTGAACTGAGCCCTAACGATATCGTTAGTGCCATAGGTCGATGACCCGTTGGTGGTGACGGGGTCGGCATCAACAAAGGTAAAGATTTGCGAAACCACCTCCAGCGGCGGCATGAGCTCGTTACGTACGAGTCGGTACTCACTAACCAGGTGGAATCCGGCGTGTTCCACCAAATGGCCAAGATCAAAGTGTTCCACCGACGATGCCGACGGCTTGGTGTCCAGAGTCGGTTGGACTCCCTTGAGTCCAGCAGCGTAAAGTGCACTGGTGGCCAGTTTGTGTTGTTGGCTGTAGCTTATCAGCTGGAGCTTGTTGTTTCCCCATAACAACATGATATCGGCAATGTTGTAGCGGTTAAGTTCGATGTTTTTCAACTCAATGGCACCGTACTCGTCGGGCATATGAAACCGACTAAAAAGATAAGCGGCAAGAGCAAAGTGAGGACAACATTCGACGTAGCGGTGGCGTAATGCCCCCGTGTATCTGGTCAGGATGCCCACGCCACTGGTTTCGATGGCCAAGATGTCGCCGACGACGGTGGGGTGGACCAGCATATGACCAAAGGTGACATTCCGTTTTTGGAACGCTTTGAGACCAAACGACTGAGTTAACAGAAAGTCGGTAAGAGTCCGAAGACTTCGACGGCAGTCGAGGTAACCTTCAGGCGGGAGGGGCCCCAATAATGTCAGTACCACTCGAAAGTAGTCGTCCATTTTCCGGGTGAAGGCAGGTTGCCGGAGATTATTTATCTGTGTAATTTTTGTCCACTTAATTGCCCGTGTCTTCCTTGCATAAACCTGCCTAACGAGGTACGTCGATGTCGACCTCTAAAAACTCACGGATTTAGACGAACCCCGCCATACTCAGCCAGTAATAATCTCGGGGGGCGTATAGTACAGAGGTGTGCATCGTATCTCGTATTGTTCACAACAAAGGGGGGCGTCGTTGCCATCGTCGTGGTGGCGATTTTTGGTCATTATCATTTTGACGTGATTTTTGAATTTCTCCAAAAGAGCGAATTCCAATTTTAAACATGTCGTAGCTAAAACTAGGGTGTTGAGGTGGGGGTAGGGGATGGGGACACACCTTCTGGTCATATGTCTCTACAATGACGGTATGTCCACAAGCTTTTCTTTTTGTTGACGACATTGACCGCTAACGGGACGATCTTAACGAAAGACCACTAACCAATCTTGTCGTCGGGCTAACACTAGCCACAAAGCGGCGTTATCCTCTATAACCCCGACCACGATTGCCTCAATCAGTTGGTTCAATGAAGCGCGGCAATCGTCTTCAATGCAGAGACGGTTATTTCTTTTTTGCTCATCCAGCAGACCAGACGTCTAGGTCGCAGTTACTCAATTAATTGACGAATAACGACTGGCAGTCATCACCCTCCCCCTGCACGCGAATGACAGCCAAGCTTTCTTAAGAGAGACAAAGAAAAAAAAGCCCCGTTCATACCCGCCTGCTTCACCGGAATTTACTAAACGTACTTTTTGCCACACCCTTGTAAGTGGTGTGCACATTCTTCTCATTGTTAACTTCAAAACGGGTCAAAACATTTTTTCCATATATTATTTCCCAAATTTTTTAAAAAGAAAAACGAAGACTAGATCCTCTTCGATCACTAATGCCATCCGCGTATATCGTGTTGCCACTGAATGACATGGTTGATGCGTCGTGTAACTACCGGTTGTCCCCTGGTACAGGCAACCCCGCTCCGCCTCGGCATTGTCTTGTAATCCCGGACCATGCTGAGTGGTTAGAGACAATGTTGCCTATGTCTCATAAGGGAGACAAAAAATGTCGTCGAATTTCATAGATCGACAATAAGCTCTCGCCAAGATACGGCTTATCCGAATGATCATTTTCGTGTCTGTCTGACAGGAAGATAGATTAGTTAAGTTAGATTCTATTTACATTTTTTTTCATTATATCCTTTTGGTTTTGACTTTAACGTAAAGCGGCCTCGATTTCGGCGACATGAGGGAGGGTCTTCAAGTTACCCACCGCCGCCATCGCCACCGGCACGTCCTTCAACCGCCAGTTGGCCCAGTCCTGGACGTCCTTCTTGGTAATCTTTTCCACCCGTTCGAACGTTTCTTCCGGCAGTAACCGGTAGCCAGTGTTAACGAGTTGACGACCAATATCTTCAGCGATGGCCGTCAGGTCATCTAACCCAAGCACGAGCGCCGCCTTGAGCTGAGCCTTGGACCGTTCCACTTCTTCGTCGGTGATTTTACCTTCACGCAACCGCTTCCATTCCTTAAGCACCGCTTCCGTCAAAAGACGAAGATCAGTGCCCAGGTCGGTGGTGAAATACACCCCTTGAAGACCGGTATCGGCGTAGGAGGTGGTGTAGGCCATGTAACTGTTGGCAATAGGAGTACCATTAGCACCGCCAGTGGCAGCAATCTTCGCCAACGGACTGGGGGAATGAGCACCAATCCCAACACTACGGTCCCAGGTACCGATGATACCGTTGGCAACCAGAGCACAGAAAAAGTCGGGTCCACTCCACGACGCCCCTTCCACGGCAAGGGCCACGTGAGTAGTAGGCATCAGGTCATCTTGAACTCGATCTTCACCACCACAGAACACGGGCACATCACCGTGGTCAAGCCCTTCACCGTCAGCCAGAGGGGTGATGTTGGCAAAGTACTTTTCCCCCATCTTAACGAGGGCATCGTGGTCAACGTCACCGACACCAATAAGTGCCATCCGCTCCCCCTTGTAGTTGGTCAGAATGTAGTCGACAAGATCCTTACGGTTGATGGTTCTAATCTTTTCTCGAGGACCCAAAATCGTCCGGCCCAAATCTTGATTAGGGTAGCACACGGCGTGTAAAAGATCAAACACCACTTCGTCGTACATCTTATCGATTTCGTCCAGTTCTTGAAGAATGACGTTACGTTCGTTTTCGATGGCCCGCGGGTCAAGCTTCAGTTTGGTCAACAAATCCAGCAAGATGTCGACGTTTTGGTCGATGTCTTCGGCAAGACACTTGGTGTAGTAGACGGTGTTTTCTCTCAGGGTGTAGGCGTTGATTTGCGACCCCAAATTTTCGATTTCAAGCTCAAGTTGATGCTGGTTCCGACGGTTGGTCCCTTTGAAAGCCAAGTGTTCGAGGAAATGAGCCGTACCCAGGTTGGCGTTGGTATCGGCCCGCGAGCCGGCGTTGATCCACACACCCACGGTGGCGGTCCGAGTCCCCGGCATCATCTCCGAACACACGGTAAGACCGTTGTTAAGCGTGGTTTGACTGAGCATGCGGCGCAGTGTCCGCAAGCATCTCAAAGCGGAGAGCATGGTGGAAGGGTTGGGTATCTGATGAAGACGGTTCGCACTAGGATTTGGATGATGCTCTTGGGTGCGGGTGGTGGCGTCTCGATGGGGTAATTAACGTCGGGGTTTTGCCACAGTGGCAAACGGATTTATTATCGTGGTTTGATGGACCGAATAAGGTCAATAAATGTCCGATAATGGTTTTTCCACCATTACAAAGATGATAGATGTGCTCCGATTCCATCCCTTGGGATGTTAGATGCCTTATTGATATTAATCCACGATGCGAGTATGTAGAGGTAGGTAAAAAAGCTAGAGAACCAAACAACCAAAAAAACTCAGTTAGTACTTTCAAACCAATTAGAGTAACGTACATATTTCACTGTCGTAAATATCGATCCGATATGTGTCATTTTTCAGGGGCGGAATCACAGATGTCACCTAATCTGAGGGGGGGGGAAGCACCTCGAAACCTTGTTGGTGCGGCTCCCCTTTTCCACCATGATAAGGCACCCAGTCGATACGCCGGTGACGGCGTTGGACGATAGTGACGATGACGTGATATTCCATGAGCGTGATGATGAAGTGGTCAATGAGCTTGACTACGAGTGTGCCCAGCCCACGTGGCAACAACGGCTACGCCAATGGTGGAAGCCAGGTCAACCACAACAGGCGTACGAAATGGTCAATATGGGTCCGAACGCGTCGCCACCACCTCCAGTACATCCGTTGAAGAATGCAGTAAACCGTACGTTCAAGGGAACCCTTGCTCTATTCGGTACCATCCTTGTTGGGGTAATCATCGCCTTTGTCATTGTGGTGCCCCCTGGGGGAGGCTCTACTCCTCAGTTTCGTCCCGTAGAGTACGAGACTATGTCCAACGGTACTCACCGATTCAAACCCACCACTATCCTCGTCAGTTTGGATGGTTTCCACCCTCATTACATTTCACAACAAGATACCCCTACTCTCAACCATATGTTCATCAACGGCTACCTGAGTCCGTACATGACGCCATCATTCCCCAGTTCAACGTTCCCTAACCACTGGACGCTCATCACCGGTCTTTATCCGGGTGACCACGGTATTGTTGGTAATACATTTTGGGATCCTCAACGGAAGCTTCCCTTTGTCAACACAAACCCGGAAAAGGGGTCAATGGATCCGGATTTTTGGCGAGGTGGTGAACCGATATGGAAAACCGCTGAGGCCCACGGCATTATCGCTGCTGTTCACATGTGGCCTGGCCTGGAAGTACCAGAAGTTGGAGCCACGATCCACGATCCGTTCAATAAGACTGAGGAATTAGGACGTAAGGTCGACCGAATCATGGGGTGGATTGATTTACCTGATGACGAAAGACCTCAGCTTTTGTTAGCTTATGTTCCTACCGTGGACACTTATGGTCATAAATACGGCATTGCTGGTCCCGAACTTAAGCAAGCGTTAACTGATACCGATGGTTTTGTTGGTCAGCTTTTTGATGAACTTGAACGGCGACAATTGCGGGGCCTTGTCAATGTGGTGGTAACATCAGACCACGGCATGGCCCCTACGTCGCTCGAGAGAACGGTATTTCTCGACGATTTGGTCGATCTTGATGATCTTGACCACATTGATGGGTGGCCCAATTGGGGGTTACGTCCTCGAGAAGGAGTGGACGTGGTGGCTTTGAAAGCCAATATCACTCGCCGCCTTCAAGAATTATCTGAAGAAGACCACTATGACGTCTACCTTCTCGATGAGGTGCCCGAAGAGTTTCATTTTGGCGCCGATTCGGTGTACGCCTACCGCATGGCGCCCCTTTGGATCTTTCCTCACGTTAGTTACTCGGTGACCACGCGAGGCAAACTTGAACAAAATGGAGGTGAGCTTAGACCCGTGGGGGTCCATGGGTACAACAATACCGAGCTCTTGATGAGAGCGATTTTCTTGGCTGAAGGACCATACTTTAGCTCTAACCGATACCCGCTAAAGTTGCAACCGTTCGAAAACGTTAATGTTTACCCGGTAGTATGTGACTCTTTGGGAATGAAGCCCGCTGCCAATAACGGTACTCGAGTCCTTACCAAATTGGCACCAGGATGGATGGACCCGGTGGCACAATACCCCGGGTTGCCGTTTGATGTTGATCACTTGGTGGTAAAGAACAATACCTACGACTACTTGTATCGTACCCCGCAGCGAAAGACGCTTGGTGAATCGGCGGGAGGATTGATTGATGGTGCCGTTGATACGGTCAAGGGATGGGGTAATACCATTGGTCATTGGTTCAGTGGCGACGAACGGCCCAACTAAATTGTATAGTATGTTTGTGATTAGACAAATAAAATTCAAATAACGTGAAATTATTGAAAGATGAGTGAAGTTGATGATACTGGGATATAGTGGGTATAATCAATATAGGAAAAAGTTCATTTACCATCATGTTGTCATTAGTACTTGTCTACATCACTTTTACATCGGGTAGTGATATTAGGTAAATTCTCTACTATAGCATTAGTGTAGGTTCGATTCGCGGTGGCCTCACACAATTTTTCGCAAACCGCAAATTTGCCACCAGTGATCACTCCTAACCAACACCTAGCAACGAAATTACACCCCATAGATGCCTATAATTATGTCAACCCTGTCAAGTTAACCGAAACGTCATTCGCAAATGTGTTTTGATATAATGATCCAGGCGACATTAATACGACGATTGTTGCCACTGTGATCCCGGCGACGGCCGTTAATGTCAAATAATTCGTTATCAGTAAAGTTGACGTCGCACCTAATCATCCACGTGACCGCACCCCACCAAGCGACCGTCATAAGCGTTATCGAACGCCCGTGACCCTTTGTGATCCACCACCATGATGGCGTTCCCCGGATTAGCGTCCTTGGGTGTGGCTTTTATGGTCACCCTAGGGACAATATGGACTCTCTTGCACTGGCAACTCACGCCGCCTTCCCTTACGACATTGCATGTGGCCCCGGAAGCTTCGATGGAAGCCACCGTCGCCGCCACCAACCTATCATTCGAGATCAAACACGTCTTCCACGCTCCTACCAATCCTAAGCTGACAGTGAAACGTCTCGATATCACCGATGCCTACAAGCAACGGCACGCTGACGCCTACTTTGCCCACCAGAGCCAGATATTGGCCCAGCAACGGGTGCTGGCGTTTGATAATAACATGAGCCTTGAGCAGGCCTATCATGATTACGACTGGCCACAAGCCTACGCTGCCCACAATCCGATGACGATGAAGATCCCCATGAAGCGACAGCAGCAGCCCAACCGGGCCCTTCAGCTCCAGCGACGCCACGAACCGGGGTTTATTGACCTGTACTTGGCGTACGCTCGTGTCCATCCCAAACGGGCGCGGCAGATTGAGCTTGAATGGGTGGAAAACGACGTCGTGGTGCCGGACATCACCGACCGAGACACCGTCATTGGCATGGCTCTCATCGCGCTGAATGCCTACGTCAGATTCCCCAAGGACGACGATAAAAAGCTGGACTGGCGCGACGTACCGGGATGGGATCCCGATCGCGATAACGAAGACCTCGAGTTCGGCTGGGATGATGTTGGTATCCGTGGCCACGTGTTTGTCCTGGACGACAACTCGACCGTGGTCATTGGTATTAAGGGCACCCTGGGCGCCGGGTTGCCCGGAGGTGGTCTGGACGAGACGGGGCCCAACGATAAGATCAACGATAACTTATTGTTTAGTTGCTGCTGTGCTCGCGTGCTGTACATGTGGACGACGGTGTGTGACTGCTATGACTCGACGTATACCTGTAACCAAGACTGTCTCGAAAAGGAGCTTCAGCGAGAAGATCGGTACTACCGGGCGGTGCTCGATCTTTACAAGAATGTCACCACCATGTACCCTCCCGAAAAATACAACTACTGGCTTCTGGGTCACCTGCTTGGCGGGGCCCTTGCCCTGCTTGTTGGGCGTACCTATGGCATCCCCGTAGTCGCCTACGAAGCTCCGGGGGAGATGCTTCCCGCCCAACGACTTCATTTACCCCAAGCACCCGGATTACCCGAACTGTTGGAAAACATTTGGCATATTGGCAACACCGCTGATCCCATCTACATGGGCGTGTGTAACGGTGCGCTGTCGCTGTGCAATTTAGCGGGGTACGCCATGGAAACGGCGTGTCATACGGGCAAGCAATGCGTTTACGACGTGGTGAATGACTTGGGGTGGCGCGTCAACATGCTCAACCACCGCATCCACACCGTGATCGACGAGATCTTGACGGTATACAATGACACGGCGCCGTGTTACCAGCAACCCCCATGCCGCGATTGCTTCAACTGGAAGTTTATTCTGAAGGATGACGACGAGGATGACGAGCCGTACTTGCCTAACCCATTGCGGCCGAAAAAGCCTCGTCCCACCCACACTCAGACCCACTCGCGACCGTTGGCGACGTCGTCATCAACCGGGATGTCGCTGCTGACCACTTCCTCCTCCAAGCGACCACAAAAGTGTCTTGAACGTAATTGGTACGGCTGGTGTCTCCGCTGGGGCGATGCCGATGACGACGAGATGCTAGCAACGGCACCAGCGACAAAATTAGCTACGGCATTAGCCACGGCAACCTAGACGACCCAAGGCAATCCAAATACATGATGATGATTACGAAAGCAGCCGTAAATACGTAGGTTGATGAAACGACTCCAATAGCACCTAGCAACCGATTCACTACTACATTGTCAGTGGTATCTGTAACGGCACGATTAGGTCACCTCTTTTGCTAAGATCGTACAGGACGTTACGGTTAGAACTGCGATGGTGCTGCTGCCGCTAAGCAAAAATAGAACGGGGCTAATGTCGCGAACGACACCTCCCTATGATTGTACAACCTAATATAATAAGAGGGAGGAGAAATGGGAGGGAATGAGAGGTTAAAAGAACCAAAAAAATCATAACTTAGGGGTGAAGCGCTTACTTAAGCCATAGCCGATTCTAGCCAATCTAGCAGACTAACGGGGCTGTTTACGAGCGAGATAACAGACAGGACAAGGTACGTGCTCCGAGGTCCCCGTATTCCAGAAAAAAAGCAACCGGGCGTAGGTGTTTGGTGTGGTGACGTCGAAGACGGCAGTGGCGTGACGTCGCTATCCCAAACGGTGGGAGATGGGGAGAGGAAGATACACACAATTGCCGGTGCGTTGCCTACCTGTGCCGGCAGCAGGTGCATGGTTGACGAGGCTGAGTGGCACGAGCCCCAAAACAAACCTGCACCAACGCTCGCAACGTGGGCTGTAGGTTGCGCTTCGGTGCATAGTGGGGGGGACACGATGAGCCCAGCAAGATAGCCGGCAGTCTCTAGGGGCAGATCGTGACCGGGGCCACTGACCGGGACCATTGCCACACCCAATTAGCAGCACCACGAGTGCGGGGGTTGGGGCGAGGATAAATGACCTCCGACATCATTGCCTTTGTCGCCTGCATTGTCCTTGGCCCATGCTCGCGATTGTTTCTGCCCACCTCGGAAGCGGGCCACGCACAATGACACAATGTCGTGGGGGGATGGGCCTGGCGACGAGAAACCGTTGCTAGAGACCTTGGTTGACGAGATGGCCGCCGTCAATTGGCCGCGGTGCCTTGGGTGCCTGGCTAGTGACGACCACGTAGGCGCAAGATGGTGTTTGTGACGTCTATGTAACTCTAATGGTGGGGGGGACAGAGGGACGAGAAAACCCGATGGTGACACAAACATAAGTGGTCTCAAGTGGTGTGGCCCGGCTGGCGTCGGTGGCAGGCGCAACCCAAGCAAGGCTGACGATGGAGAGTCGCAGTCAGCAACTGAAATTTATAGCAATCGAGGTCAGGGAAAATCGGCTCGGTGCAGGACGACAAAAAAGCCTTCCCCCCTCCGCCCCCCAGCCCGACGACCACTAGGGCCATTGGCAGAGTAAACCGGGGGAAACCAAGGTGGTAAATGAGTTAGCCGGCAAGCCTGGGGTCGGTTTCGGGGGGTTGGGCGTGATTGCCATCGGCCAATGGCGCTGGTGACGCTGCTAGCGCTCGCCGTTCCTCCTTCCCCTTTGGGAGCAATTGTAAACACTCCTGGTTATAGTAGGCGGGTTGCCGAAGTGGGCGAGGTGCCTGTACACACATAAAAAAACAACCGATATCCCGGGGGTGCTCAAATTTTTTGACGTTTACCAAACACTACCAACTACACAACGATGAAGTGGTTTCACACCATTGGTAACCTCCTCTTCCTCGCGGGGGTGATCGTCATGATGATCTTTGTCATTTTGGGGGGTTCGCTGAACCACACCCCCATCAACAAGTTCTGGTGGCTCCAAGCCGACACCCAGGGCATCGGCAACGCCCAATGGGACCGGACGGCGTGGTCGTTCTGGGGTCTATGCAACGCTAACGACTTCAACGACTGCAACTTGGGTCCGGCCTACCCCATCTCGCCCCAGGACAACTTCCGTACCGAAGACGTCCCCGGTGACTTCCACTCGAGCCGCGGCGCCTACTTTTACCTTTCGAAGTTTGCCTTTGCCTTCTGCCTCATTTCGTTCTGCTTTGTTTGTTTCACTTTCCTCACCCACCTCGCCCAATTCTGCTTTACTCGCGGTGACAAGTACAACACGTTTTTGTTGTCGTTTGCCCTTTTCTTTGCCGCCGGGTGGGTGTCGTTCCAAACCGCCGTTGTCATCATGGCTCGTGATGCGTTCAAGGGCCACAATGCCAAGGTGTCGGTGAAGACGATGGCGTTGATGTGGACGTCGTTCTTCCTCATCTTGCTCCTCTTCATCTCGTCGGTCAGCGCCACCGTGCGGGCGTCGTGGAAGAACCACATGGACACCGTCCGTGGCGGGGCTGGCGACAACCTGTACTACCAACCCCACCAATCGGGTGCCGTCCACAACGACCAGCTGAGCTTTACTAGAGCCAACGCTCCCGAAATTAAGGACGACAACTCCGGCGGCATTCGTTTCTTCAAGATTAAGCGTAATGCTAAGGCCGAAGCCGATGATGAGCTGGTGTAGACATGCTGCTGCCGTCAGCGATAATGCAATAATAGTTAATTAAATTAATATAATACCTGACGAGTTTAGTCTAGTGTATCTTTGACACCATTGACCCCTTTCCTTGTATTTTTTGCCCCAACGGCATCATCCCCCTAATTTCCAGCACGGCTGACCCCATGGCCCTAGCCACAGCAATACATCGTAGCACGTTTACTTCAAGTTAACGACAACTGAAATTTCCCTGGCTCCATGACCCCGCCTCGGCGCTTAGGTAACATGGTCCGGTATACCTGCTGCTGACCATGCTTGGTAATCGAATAGTCTAATTTCGCCTAGATGTGGAAAAGCCTATTTTCTAGACCAGGGGACCAATATTGACGACGGAGGCGGTCGCCGCCTGGAACCCCCCCCATCTAGATCACCTGGTATCTGCCCCACGTTGGCGAGGGGTGATCGGCGTGTATCGGCTACTAAAGGCTAATACAGTCGGTTTCATATTTTTGATGGTTTTGAGCGCGAAACATGTCGCCCTCGGATGTCGTAGAATGAAGGAGTCGGAAGTCGCACTTTACAAGAACTGAATGTCCGATTTCGAGATTTCA
>JAKTSL010000132.1:0-36978 GCA_030580175.1 Diutina pseudorugosa
CTATTTGGCAATACCAACATGACTGTACGTTCTTTGTGGTAATCGCTTTGCTTGACCACTTTGTTCATGTTACCATAATAAATTGCTTTATGGTCATGGAAACCATTGCTAGAGTCAGAAAGGTGTAATTGTTTATCGTTGGACTCATCAGTCACTTCATTGACATGCTAAACGATTGGTTAGTCTAGTATAAGTGTTAGTAAGTGAAAGATCGATTAATGAGAAATTTTACACCAAAAAAATCGCCACAAATAGGCTCCCCGGTGTCTACCGGTCATGTAGTCACTAAATCACGGCAAATAAATTTTCATGATTTTTTTTGATGTTTGACATCGTCGGCTGGGGTTTGGGGTTTTCAAGGACCATCGCGCCTAACCGTATGTGAATTAACCTCAATTGATTGACGAAAAATGCACCATTAAAAGCGGTAAATGGAAATCTAACATGACCATTACATTCAAAACGTCTCTATCTTAATAGTGGTTGGCCAATAAGCCTCAATTTCAAAACTTTTTGAAAACCGATTTCATGCGATCTGACGTTTTTTGAGTCGTCAATTTTGCGATTTATTCAGTCCGGTCAAGGGCTTACAGAAATCAAAGCCATCTGGCATGAAGCCAGTAGTTTGCTCTACAAAACCCAAGTATTGATTTTCCGCTTCTATTGGTGTCGAGCTCGCTATCGCACAGAATGCGCGTTTTTGGTGCGACCAACCCCTAGGCCAAAATCGACAAAATTGACAAATCGACAAATTCCGTCAAATTCCGTCAAACTTTGTCTAGATGAAAAGGCCACCGGTTAAAACATCGTAAGCCATCTCAAAGTGGCTACTACTAGCGTAAACCGTACTTTTCTCACCATTATATGTGTCATTAGTGAAAGACGAGAACGCTACTGAGACTAGCCATTGTGTCGGTGATTGCTTCCATTTTACTCCCAAATGCCACAGAGACGCTAGAAGATGCAAGCAAAGCAAAATCTTTATTTATTGTTGGTGAAGCCGCTCGACGTCAGGAGAAAGATGCAGCAGCACCACTATAGCCAAATACTCGAAGGCGACACTCCTAGTGTCGATAACGACTACGACGACGAACAACGCCACTTTGGTGACGTGGGTATTCACCAAGTGATCCACACTATCGAGTTCTGACTCAACTGTGTGTTGCAAATGGCATCGTACCTTCGGTTGGGTTTTTGGCCAATATCCATTAGACTAACCCCGTGTACGTAAGGCATACTAAAAGTTAACCACAAAAACCAGCTCCTTTCACATAATAAACATATCTACAGGCATCAAAAGTTTACTAGTATTGATTCATCGAATGAGACATGACGCATACAAATTTGTTAGCTATCACCATACTCTATGAAGCTTACGTTTACTTGTGAATAACCCTACCAAAGTAAATCCTTTTTCAACTAAAAGGTTCTTTATATGATATAGTCCTTGAGCATACGGCCTCGCCTTTTGTAGACGAAATGTCCGAGTCGAATAGCGCAGCCTGTCTTGCGCTTCATGGATGTACCGGGCTATAATTGACGAACAGCAACAAGCAGCAGCCGTCACAATGTACATGACACTGCCAAACGACCTTTTTGTTCATTTCCCATCGACAAAACGTGGATAACTTACGTCCCCTAACAGTGCAATACTCAACATCACACAAAAGTCGTGTGTTTATCAAGAATGAAAAAACGAGTTGGTATTTATCGACAAACAGTCCATGGACTTTGCGATTTGGCGACTTATATGCAGGCAACGCCGCACAGTCCCACTATGGACAATGCCGTGGGCTACAAACTACAGATGATACAAGCATACCCAAGCCTTCCATTGGAGTGATATTATAACCTACACATCGCCAAAAGCTCAAGCTGGTGTATGAGATTTGTTTCGAGGACCAGAGCGGCTTGCTTTCGGACATGGTGATCCCGTTGGTGACCGAGCTCATCTCCGAGCCCAGCACGCCGGCAACAACCCTTTCGTCAACCTCTTTAACATAGCGCCAAGGAGGTGCTTGAACCCTATCTCGACCAGGCGCTTCTGAACTTGTTGTTGGGGCTCTTGCAGAACCTGTACAAGCGCTACGTCCACAAACAGGTGCTCGCCACCATCGCCATCAGCCGCCGCCGCCCAGCCCTACTTTGGCAAGTACTACGACACGTCGATACCGTGTTTGCTTCACGAGTTGGCCAAGTGCATCGAGGGTTCCGTTCTCATTGCTCTTTCCGTTGGGTGCACAAGTCATTGCTCACGCTGCCGAAGCCATGATCCGATTTGCTAACTTGTAGCAGCTGATCACCACCGAGGCTGAAACAAGGATGTTGTCGGTGCTCGAGCAGGCTCGCACCACTCAGGACATCTCGTTATAGTTTTCATTTGAAGCTTTGCGGGTTGGTGATGGTGTGTGACGTCATTGATGTTGGTGACGCTTCGGTGAACGTCAGTTTGGGGTTGATGGTGGTGGCGCAACCGGTGACTCTGGCGTTGGTCCACGGCACGATGCTGGACGAAGTCGAGGTCGAGGTGATGTCGGCGGTGTCGGGGTTGTTGGCGACTTTTCCCTAGGAACAGGCGACGGCGTTGTTTGCCAAAGCTCCCGAAGTGATGAGAAAGTGCGTACTCTCCACAGGAGAGAGGGCACCTTTAGTAAGTAATGAAGTAACATACAACGGGTAGCGGAAGGCGTAGTATTGACTGAGACGGGATGCACCCTAAATTCAAAGGCCTTGTGGATCTTTAAGTCTCGTGCATTTCATCTCAGTTTACTGCCATAACTAGTCGTATCGAGATGACGATGACCATTGCTGGAGTCAGAAGAGTGTAATCGTTTATTGTTGGGCTCATCAGTTACTTGTTTGGTATGCCAATTGACTGATTAGAGCAGTACAAGAGATAACGGGTTACAGGTCGATTACTGCTAAACTTTACACCAAAAAAATCGCCACAAATACGCTTTTAGGTATCTACCAGTCATGTAGTCACTAATTCACAGCAAAAAAATTTTCATGATTTTTTTTGATGTTTGACATCGTCGGCTGGGGTTTGGGGTTTTCAAGGATCATCGCGCCTAACCGTATAATATGAATTGACGAAGATTGCACCATTAAAGGCGGTAAATGGAAGTCTAAAACAACCATTGCATTCATAACGTCTCTATCTTTATGGTGATTGGCTGATAAGCCTCAACTTCAGAACTTTTTGGAACCGATGTCATGAGACGGACGTTTTTTAAGTCCTCTATTTTGCGATTTATTCAGTCGGGTCAAGGGTTTACGGAAACCAAAGCCATCTGGCATGAAGCCAGCAGTTTGCTCTATAGAACCCAAGTATCGCTTTTTTGCTTTTATTTGTAGCGAGCTCGCTATTGCACCGTTTACGTGTTTTTGGCGCGACCAACCCCTAGGCCCAAATGACCAAAATCGACAAATCGACAAGTTCCCTCAAACTCCGTCAAACTTTGTCTAGATGAAGAGGCCACCGGCTAAAACATAGTTAGCCATCTCAAAGTCGCTACCAGGTGGCGTAAGCCGTAGTTTTCCTCGCAACACGCGGGGTTAGTGTAAGTTTTGGTGTTTCGCACCCGAGTCAAATTTTTTGCCGTGGCAGAGTCAAATACCCTCGCCAACCCATCTTCCAGCTCAACCATCGACAACCATCAAACTCATTAATTTTTTGAACATTGGCTCAAAAGATAGCCACGCATTTCTAGACCATAATAGGTACCTCCAAGTGGCCACATTAGGCGTAGCCATTGCCGTCAAAATTCGCCATTTAGTTCAGGTTGCGAACCGTGTAATAAGCCGTGAATATGACCACCACAAGCGACCCTGCTCATGGGGCTTGCGGTAGCAGGCGGATCGTTCCCAATGTGGCGACGGTACCATTTGTCTATTGACGCCGTGAACGGCTTTTGTGCCATGGTAATGTGTAGGGTCGTGATTCTCTTGTTATTTGGTATGTACTAAACATTGAGAAAAGTCGTGGATAGGTGTCACTATTTACGGCGACCGATTTTGCCTTCAGCAGCAGCCTTAATGATCCGTTCGGTAGCGATGGACTGAGCCAATTTCTCCCGTTGGTGGAGCCGGTCAGCCACAAATCGCTTTTCACCTCGAGCAATCAAGATCCGCAAGATGATATCCTCCAATTGAGCATCAGCTGCGTAAGGATCAGCTTGAGCTTCTTTGGCTTCCTTGGCTGCTTTGGCCCGAGCCTTAGCGGTGGCATTAGCGGCAATGGTCTTACTTCGAAGGACGGTTCGTGCCCTCAGCATCGTCCCGGCACGCTTGGGAGTCAGACCGGTATCGATATTGTTCTTATCCCGAAGTGTTTGTATGTAAGCAGGAGCCAATTGTTCGACATCTTCGATCAACTGGTCGATGTCGGCATCATAGTAGTTGGGGATGTAAAGAAGGGCCTGGTAGTGGTCATTCTTCAAGTCACTAATGGGAGGACCAGCACCGTTGTTGTGGAAGAAGTCAAAGCACAAGAAGTTGAGCCACGAGAACACGGTTTCAAGCTCGGTGGTGGTCAACGGCTTGTTGCCGGTGATGGAATGAGTGACGTTGGCAATCGTCAGCGACACCGCTTGCCATGAGCTCAGTTGGCTCAGCCGCGAGTGGAGAAGATGGAGAGTTTTGGCCAGCACCAACAGCGGCAACAAGAGGGCATCGGCGGTGGCAAGCACCACGTTCCACGCCGCTACCATCACCTGAAGAAGAAGGCTTCGGGTCAAGTACAGCGCCAATACTTCCAATCCCAGATTGAGGTAGTTATACAACGGCATCATGGCATCGTCGATCTGTTCCTGAGTGGGTCGACCCGAGCTACACACCTGGCGCAAGTTCAGTCGCAGAAGACAGTAGTGGATGAAGCGAGAGAACTTTTCCACCATGAGCTTGATGCACCGTTCAAGACACCGTTTGAGAGTACGGTAGGCTTTACCCATGACGAACACGGCGTCGAGACGTTCCAGTTCCACCAGCACTTCCAATTTGACACGGCCCTGGGTGTCAAGATCAAGGTAGATTTCTTGCGGGACAACGCCAAAACGATTGGGATCAATGGCAAGAAGGGCTCGTCCGCAGATGGAGTGATTGAGACTGCGTTTATCCCATACCGTCACCGATAACGTGAGACTTTCCGAGGCCGGAAGAGTCACTTCAAACTCTTCGTCCCATTCGGGATTAGTGGTGGCGGTTAACGGTCTCAGTTGAGCTACGGTTTTGCGGAGCTTGGTGTCGATCATCGTCACGTAGGGGGTTGGTGACAGCAGCAGCAACGCCAAGTTCTCGGCCTTGACGAGACGAATCAGCACTAAATGCAGCAAGTACTGCGTGGCTGCCAGCGGGTTGCGCTTTTGGATGATGGCCAGAATCGCTTCGGGGTCGACGGTGTCCAACTTGTCGAGCTGTTCCATGATGCGGTTGAGGTTATTAAGGGCAATACACGTGTGCGGTTCAAATTGATAAGGTTTTTGAATGTCGTCATCCAGTCCCCGTTGGATCAGTGCCACCGCTTGCTTCATATCGGCAAGCCACGTCGACGAGTGGCTGCGTTCTCGCTCGGGTTCCTCAGGCACTGACAGTTGATGAAGCGCCAGCGTTACACGATCAGCGACGGTATTAGCGTAGGCAATCACTCCGTCACTAACCAGCTTAAAAAGCATTGTATATACCTTGGCCAACTGGTACTCGTCTTCCCACACTAATTGTCGTAAAATGCCAAAGTACTGTTTGATCAAGGCAAACATGTCCACCACCAGGGTCAGCACGCGTTTATCGTCACTATCGAGATCAATGGCGTCAAACTTATCCAGTTTAATGGCATTCTGGACGATTTGCTCAACCTTTTCTCCCAGCTCCGCCACCCAGTCTTCAAGGTACTTGTAGAAGAACGCTTCGATATTAAACAGGAATTGCTCCTGGGGAAGTACTTGGCGATGGATGGCTCGCACTTCGGCAATCAGTTTGTAGGCTTCAATGGCGTCGCCATAGGGGATGAATTCGCCCTTATTTTTGGCGTAGGCATCGATATGCTTGAGGATATTTTCCAGGTCCTTGGCGAAAGCTTTGGTATAGATTTGCGCTACTTCTCGAGCTACGGGAAGGAAGCCAAGAAGAGGAGCTTTATACCGTTTCTGAAGACGTTTAATGTCATCGCACAACGCGGTGGAGATCTCGATGAAATGACCAATATTTACCGTGTCGTCACGAGGAAGAGTCATCAAGTGTTCTCGGTAGCGATTATTAACGGTTTTCACCAACGACTTGGCAAGTTTCTTTTCCCAAGGTGCCGTTTTCCCCAGTGCTTCCACGGCATCAAAAAGTTCATCACCTTCAACGTACTCTCCAAGGAATTGGAGATAAACCCCAAACTGTGGTTTTACCGTGGTGTTGAAGATCATGGCCAACAGCTCCTTGATGCCATACATCGTCTGGTTATACAGAATCAACAAGTTCTTTGTCCAGTTGTCCTGGTCGGGCTGGGCCCACATTCGTTTCGACATCTCGGCCAAGTCGCCATCCTGCAACACTTGGAAACACAACCCCACCACTTCGCGAGTAATGTCAGCGTTAACCACGTCATTATCGTCACTGGTAAGTCGCGCCAAGTGAGCGGCAGTATAGTAACAGACACATCTCAGCGACGGGTCAATGCCCCACACACGAGCGACAAGGGCAAGCAATTCCCGTGCTGCTGGCTCGATAAGCCCGCCCTTGTCCTTAGCCGCGGCTTTGGTGTAGCAGAGCTTGACGAGGATGATGTAGAAGGGGAGCATGGTGTGACGCAGCGGCCACATGTAGTACTCGTGCCCGGAGGGGAGTTTGGGGAGATTATGCAGCGGCACCAGGCGGTACTTCTTTTGGAGCTGAGAGTACTGGGCCTGTTGGCGCTGTTTCCATTGGGTATAGGCGTCTTTGGAGGCAAACTTCTCCGGAGGATAGAAGCCAAGGTCCTTATCCAAGTAGAAGCGAGCTTGCGTAATGTCGGCATGTAAGCATTTGCCCAGCAGCCGGTCCTTGACGGCGATGATTTCCTGTTGGGCAGTGACGTCATCGGTATCGAAGAGACGTCCGAGCACCAGGAGACACTCCGCCGACGTTCCTTCAAAGTCCAGCATGCGGAACAGCGGCTGGGTGTACTCGCCCGTGTCCAGCTTTTGTCGCTGATGCTGGGGTTTGGTAAGCAGGGGTTTAAGCAAGTCGCGATGCTCACACATTTTGGCAATGACGGCGTCTTCCTTACCCTTAGTTACTGATCGTAACATATTAATGAAAATATCGGCCTGGCGCACCTTTTCCTCGGGAGTGACTGTCTTTTGGGACTTGGTAAGCGCCATTTGCACGCAGCCAATAAACGTCATGAACACATACTCTGCCAGCTTAGTACGGCCCACTTCCTGCTTAAACGATGGCTGGAGCATCTTATTATACAATTCCAACAACGATCGCCGCGTATCAGCATCAATCAGTAAGTCCTTCATCTGAGCCACCAGACGCAACCGGTCCTCCAAGTGCTGGAGAGCCAGCAGCGACAACTTGATGTCCTTACCGGCCGGCGCCAGCGCTGGCGGCACCAACAGCGATACCATGGGTTTCCTCACCGTAGGAGCGGTAAACCGGATCAGATTGTAGTATTCAAGCACCACTACTTGGAGGACGGCTCGATAAAGCTGGTCGAGGTCGACACCGTCGTAAGGGTCGGTTTGGGCTAATAGCGTCAGCAGCGTCGAGCTCGACCGCATGTGGAGACGGCTGGTAGGTCGGCTCGACCCGCCGCTGGCACTCACTGGTCGCAGGCGACTCACCCCAGCCTGGCCGTTCATGTTCGTGGTTGATGGAGATGTGTGGCTGGTGGAGTCAAGACGATGGGATCGAGGGGAGCCGCGCTCTGACGTTACGATCAGGCTGTCACCTCGCATCATGTGATAAGCAAGACAGGGAGGTTGTTTATGGTGGAAACGGATAGTGGAAACAGAGATTGTTCTATGTTAGCGATGACTTAGTGAGCTGAAGATTTATTTTGGTTATTTGGCGTGAGGGGAGAATCAAAATGGGTTGGTGGTGGTGATTAGTGGCTAGTGTCCACAAACGCGTATATGGGTTCGAGGTCATGGCTCTCACGTGGACAGAATCGGTGGTTACCGACACAAGACCAGCTGTGCCCCTGAGAAATACCGACAAATTTACCCTATGGTCACAGGTGAAATCGATTGGAAAACATCTTCTTTGGTTTGGTGATGATAAATCCTAAAGTTGCTGTAACTAATGACAAATCCGATGTGTATGTACATGCTGTCAGTGTGTTCGATTACGCGGTAAAAAAAAAAAAAAAACACTTACATATTACTGGTTTTGTTTGCCGTTGACAATCACTGTTCCAGCGAGACAAACGCAACACGTCTACCGCGACTTTGTGGTCGACGCGGCAGGCAGCATCATGCTGGGGACACATCGGCGTGATCGTATCTGTGGCAAAGGGTAAGTTTCCTGGGCGTTCCACGGATTTGTGATGTGACCATTTCACCAAGAAGCTATTTGCCGAGCCGACACCAAGTGCGGTAATATACATACTGTAGAAAGTCTATACGGTATGAACGACGTGCATGGAGTTGCTGCTGGAATTCTAACCGTGCAACGGTGGCATTAGCCAATTCTAATTTAGCCCAATTCCGGGTAAACCTGTTTCTCCCGAAGTATTATATCTCGTTGGTACATGTAGGGGTGGAAGTGACACGTCTCCGCTGCATCTTTGACTAATGATGTCGCGTTACTACATCAAAGTCGCGTACGATACGTCGCTGCCGATTGTGGAATAAATTGACACAAAACGACAAGGATGCGATTTCGTAGGCGGGGCTACTTGAGATTAATTAAACGATCGTGCTTTGATTTGCCTATTACCGTATTTCTGGATCACGCGACGTTCGCGAATGATCCCGTATTGTTAGCCATCCTCCGCCTCATTACCGAACATTCCCCAACGACGATGTGTATGCAAGGTCGTGGGGAATGAATCACTCGAAAATGGTAATTGCTTGGAATGATGGAAATGCACAGTAGACTCACCCACATCATCTTTTATAATAAATATAGATTTAGGTGTATTGTCCCTAAATACCTATAATAAGTATAGATTTAATTGTATTATCCCTCTCCAGTTTTAAAGCGAAAAGATTTACGGTTATCCCAAAAAATATATCACATTATGAAATTGGCATTATCAGTTAGTTAAGTACTATTATACATCGCTTTAAACGATTCAGTCTAAAGTCACCGGGGCTGTGGTCATTATCGTCATCTTGATTATTCGGCTTCCGACTCCGACGAGTCGTCGTTGGCAACGGCAACCGCTTGTCCGTTTTCCAGCTTCATCCGCTTGGTTGGCGGCTCGACCGAATCGCTAAGGTTAAAGTCGTCGCTGGTGGGCAGCTGGAGCGCTGGTGACAGCGTCGTCTCGACGTTGGGTGGGGTGGGCTCCGCCAGAGAATAGCTCACCTCGCTCGGTTTGAATATATGAGCATTGATGATTTTATTCATCTCAAACATCCCCACTTTCTTCTTCTTGAATAACTGCTCTAGCTTGTCGTCACACAAGATTACTCGTCCGTCTTCGGGGTCCTGTAAGTTGTGACTCTTGATATAAACCCACAAATTTTTAGTAATTTCCTTACGGGGCAATTTCGACGCCCCGAGGACTTCGGCAAGCTGGTTCAGCACCATCACTTCGGCAGCAAGACCACCAGTGGTCGGAGCAGCACGCTTTGGCTTCTTGGGTTTGCCTCGCATCGTGCGCTTCTCCGCCCGTGACAATTGTGCTGCCAAGATTGCATCCTTGCGTTCAATCTCCTTAAGACGCTCTCGTTCATTATCATCCTTTCGTTTTTGAAACATGACGTCGAACCGTTCGAGAATCACCGTCTTGATTTCTTTCTGTTGATGTTAGTAGGGATGGTTGGGACCAACGGATGGGGACTGTGGAAGACAAACGTACCTTATAGGGTTTCAAGTCGATGCTAAATAGCTCCTGCAACGCATTTCTGATCTTATTCACGGTGATCTCCTCGAGATCGGCCACCAGCAAAATCGCCTAGGTCTAAGTTAGTATACAAATTGGCACTGGGGTGGGTTCAATCACATCGCTACTTACATCAATCGTCGGTTTATATTTTTCTGGTTCAAAATTTGCCATGCCGTCGTGTGATCCTTGGCCGGGGGACTGGAGTTATCGCTGACGACAGTATAACCTAACAAAGGAAGTGGTCGGTGGTTCGGTACGTCAATTACGTTTTTTCGTGCCTGCACACAGCCGCACCGACCCTTCGCGACCGATAATGGTCTAGGCGCGACCCACACACCCTAGTTTACTAAAACCGAACAATGGGGATGCCAGTGAATTTCGGCGTTGGGCAACATTTACGTGTCGTGACCCGATGGGGCTTATCCCAGGTGAAACGTCCGATTATCCTAAATGCTAATATACACGATCAAACCCCAGCGTTCTTCAAGTTACGCTTTTGCTGGGCGAGGTTCTTCTTGATCAACTTCTTTCTGTCGGCCCGAGCCAATGTTCTCGGGTCCACCAATTCGTCTTCAGTGCCCTGCACCTTGTTCGGCACTTCGACACACCACTCGTTGTCCATGGCCTTGTTCTTCCCCTTGTAGCCCCACTTGGGCACCCATTCACCCGACTCCTCGTCGTAGACCAACTTGCCACTCTTCTCCTTGGCCTGGATGCCCTTCTTGGCGGCAAACTGTTCCCACTTGGTGGGGGGCTTGGGCTTGGGGATGGCCTTTTCCCGAGGCAACGGCGTCGACGGTTCGGGCAATTGTATAAGCGTCATCGTCGACGTTTGCCCCGTCGACGACGCAGTAGAGTCGGTGGTCGACTTGACGGGCAACAGGAGAATCTGGTTGATCAAGAGTTGGCAGTTGTCGCGAGCGACGTCGGTCAAGTACTGCTCGCGGGTGGCTTCGTCGGCCAACTTTGCGTTGTCAAGGGGGTTGGTATCAAATGTAGCAAGGTTCCCAAGATCATAGGTGTTGGGAACGACCTTGTCCACCGTCACGGGCTTGTATTGGGGCTTCTCGGACATGATGGGGAGATGAGATGCGCGCGATGAGATAAAAGGTGGAGGGGATGGCACGGGGAGGAAACTGAGGATGTGAGATATCGGAGAATTTTCGATGACAACCAGGGCTAAGAAATGATGTGAGTGATGTAGAGATTATTGCTTGATCATGGGATTTAAGAAAATTGTTATTGAGGTCAAAATCGTGACAACTATCTTCAGATGGTATATGAGAGGAACGATTTCGTCCATGAATTTAGGATAAACACGATATTCCATGGACAATGTTTTGAGGTCAGTTTGTTTATGAAGAGTATTCCGCGAGGAGTTTAAGTTATAGTGGGTTCCAACGAATTAGACTAAAAATCCTGTCAAACTATAGATCCCAACGAATCGGACTGAAAATTCTGTCAAACTGAAAAAGCTGTCAAACTGAAGATCCTAACGAATCAGTCTGAAAAAGCTGTCAAACTATAGATCCCAACGAATCAGTCTGAAAAAGCTGTCAAACTGAAGATTCTAACGATTCGGAGTTAAGATGCCAACAAAACGGAATAATTTACCGACGAATCGGAACAACAACACGCTAAACTAACGGCTTTCGTAATTGTATAATGCAACTAATAACCTACGCCGGACGTCAAACCATTTCGTATCCACTATTTTTCCTGAAAATTGACGTAATTTGGACTAATGCGAGAGAAACCCCATGTCGCTGTCGCCGTAGCAACCACGTGAAAAATTTACGATATAGCCATAGGTACAGTACTTCAAATTACGGTATCACCACCGAGGATGTCCCGAGAGTCGCGACGGCTTGCTAAATCCATCCTGAAATTCGGTGTGGCGGGATATCGAATTATCACGAGCATGTCTCGAAATAAGGTTTGACACTTTTGTTGAATGAAACAAATTGAAAAAAAAAAAGAAAATACGGCTCGGAGCAAGCGAAAGCCAAACTAAGAATAGCGCTACCACCCAGCCTCGTTATTGATGAGACCATAGAGGCGGTAACCACCCGCAGTTGGGTTCCCCTAGGTGCCGACGGGGTCCTCGTAACCGGGCCCACAATCATCAATATACGACGTTGCCCCCGTGAGACAAAACCCGCCAAAATACAAGTGTACTAGCCGAGACATTTCCCAACCAGATTCCCACGTAGGTTTTTCTTGTCACTAACCTCACCAGCCGTACCCACCCAAGGCACGGCTCGAGTAACCTACATTCATGTCACCGCACCATCGTAGTCACTTTACCCATCAATAAAAGTTGTAACCGACATTAGATCACCGGTGATGTGTATTACTGGTGACAGCTAGGGATATTTTTGGAAGAGCCACCACCAGAAATCCCCCGTGGGCACATTTCTTTTCCCTGTCTACGACGGAGGAGAGAAAAAAACACGCTAACCTTTTGGGGCGAGGCAACGCTGCTGGTTGCCGGGACAACGGGACGATTTGCGAAATCGGTACCAAGCCGACACTTGCTCTAACGACTACAACGATAGTGTCTCAGATCAATGATGACACCGTTTGTGTGTCCCAAGGCTGGTGGTAGATGAGGACCCTGGTGCCATCGGTGTCGTCACCAGCAAGGGGAGCTCGCGGTTGCACTGAGGCGGGCATCGGCCCTACCCGTTTTGGGCTAATGACATGCACCAGCATACAGCAAAAGCAACGGAGGATATTGAGGAAGGGCGTTGCCACCAGCTATTATAGCAAACACCGCCGTCGACAGGTACTCCTCCCAGCCCCACGCGTAGACATTACCACAAGTTGTAGTTTATTGTGGCCACTTCGTGCATGGCGTGTTATTCCCGTGTTACCCACACAAAAAATTCCGAGCTCGTCTCGCTATCGGCTCGGCTCGTAGTGGTGGTTGTCTTTTTCCGTGCCATAGAGAAAAAAAAACCCTGTCAGTGACGAGACGCGCTCGAGCGTGCTTACGCGACGAGAAAGTAAACCTCGTGTTATTTCCCTCAGCTGGCCACGGCACCCCCGGAGCCTGGGAGGTGGTGCCTGCTCCATCGGCAATTACCACTGTTTAACGACAAAGCAACCGAGCCCGTTTTGGGGGTTATGGTGGTGGGAGCACTGACGGCAACCGTAGATTTGCTCGTGTCTCACCCCAGATGCCATCTGCGAGCTCCTACTAAGGCTAGCATAGTGTAATGTGCCCTGCAATCACCAAAACTACGGTAGAAACCCGAGGTGGGAACGACGACATCCAAGTCCATCAAAGACCAACCAAACTGTTACTATTGTCAGCGAAAGGGAGAACTAAGCGAGGCACGTCGACGGGCATGGATAGGGTGGTGTTATATTGTTATGATGTGCTGTTTATTCACAGGCATACACAGTCGCGATCGTGAGCACGGGCTTACAGGGGGGTGCCGCCATAGCAACCTGGGAGGCCTTGAGCGATGGGTCTGGCGACTACACGATTACATAACCCTATTCCTTACACAGCCTGCAAAAAATGCGTGTATGCAGCCCGACGCCGCGGGCTCGCAATCAAGAAACTGCCCTCGGCGCCGACACCGCCTCCGGCGATCACACCCCTACTCCTCGCCGAAACACCAGGCCCGCCACCACCATCCTCAACCTATGCTTCCCCATAACCTCTAGCTGTGCTGATCTTGCTCTGCCACGTCAATACCTACCCCCAAACCTTCGTCTCCACCTCCCTCGACCCCCCCGCGCCTACCTTCGAGTACGCGCCTAGATCAAAACCCCTGGAACGCGAAAATAAAAAAAATCCTGATTTTACCTGCAGATTGACGGCACCAGCGAGGTGTGCCGATTTTATAAAAACCTTTTTTTCTCATAGTTCTCTAGTTGTGATCGGTCGTTAGACGGAGTATGTATCCCCCTCAGATATTGATGGAAAACGGACTTGGATCCAAAGCTGGTGACAACCATCATAATGGTTATCACTTGGTGATGGTGCTAGCCGTTTTCTTTTTCCCTAAACGTGGCTGGCGCTAAATTTAGCTCGGGAATGCCACCAACGAGTGGCGGAGCCATGACAAGTGACTCTACCAAGTCCATACCAAGTTATTGACCAAATACTAACTCATCTAGATGTCGTATAACGATAACAATCATAATTACTACGACCCCAACGCCGCAGAGGGGGCCGATGGGTACTACCAGCTGCAGCCCTACGATGGGCACGGCCAGCAGGAGTACTACGACCCCAACATGCAATACCAGCAGGGGTACGACATGGACCCTGGTTACCAGGACATGAACCAACAAGGTTACCACCAACAGGGCCAGTACACCGGGGAAGCGTTTTCCGATTTCAGCTATGGTGGCCAGAACCAGCTGGGCTACGACCAGTACGGCAACGGCACCCAGTACACGCCGTCGCAAATGCTGTATGGCGGTGATCCCCGGTCGCTGGGAGCGCTGACGCCCATTTACGGCGGCCAGGGCCAGTACGACCCCACCCAGTTCCAGATGCTGCTGAACTTGCCCTACCCGGCGTGGCTGGCCGACCCCCAGGCGCCGATCAAGGTCGAACACATTGAGGATATCTTTATCGACTTGACCAACAAGTTTGGTTTCCAGCGGGACTCGATGAGAAACATGTTTGACTACTTTATGACCCTTTTGGACTCGCGGGCGCTGCGGATGTCGCCGGCGCAAGCGTTGTTGTCTTTGCACGCCGACTATATCGGTGGGGAAAACGCTAACTACCGCAAGTGGTACTTTGCGTCGCAGCTGGACTTGGACGACTCCGTCGGCTACGCCAACATGACGTTGGGTAAGCTTGGGCGCAAGGCCCGTAAGGCCAAGCGCAAGTCGAAGAAGGCTCGCCAGGCGGCCGAGGAAATCGGCCAGGACGTCGACGCCCTCGATAACGAGCTCGAAGGCGACTACTCGTTGGAGGCGGCCGAAATCCGGTGGAAGGCCAAGATGAACACGTTGACCCCCGAGGAACGGGTGCGGGACATTGCCCTTTACCTCCTCATGTGGGGGGAAGCCAACCAGATTCGGTTTACCCCCGAATGTTTGTGTTACTTGTACAAGTCGGCGGTGGACTACCTTCAGCTGCCGGCGTGCCAGCAACGCCAGGAACCGATGCCCGAAGGCGACTACTTGAACCGGGTCATCACTCCGTTGTACCGGTTCTTGCGGGCGCAAGTGTACGAAATCTACGACGGCCGTTTCGTTAAGCGGGAAAAGGACCACAACAACGTCATTGGTTACGACGACGTCAACCAGTTGTTCTGGTACCCCGAAGGGATCTCGCGCATCATCTTTGAGGACGGTACTCGTCTCGTCGACATTCCTCAGGCCGAACGGTACTTGCGCTTGGGTGAAGTCGAGTGGAACAACGTGTTCTTCAAGACCTACAAGGAAATCCGGACCTGGTTGCACTTTGTCACCAACTTCAACCGGATTTGGATTATCCACGGTACCATCTACTGGATGTACACTGCCTACAACTCTCCCGCTGTCTACACCAAGAACTACATTCAGACGGTCAACAACCAGCCGTTGGCGTCGTCGCGGTGGGCTTCGGCCGCCATTGGTGGTATCTTGGCGTCGGTGATTCAGATCGCCGCTACCCTCTTTGAATGGATGTTTGTCCCCCGTAAGTGGGCCGGCGCTCAGCACCTTTCCCGGAGAATGATGTTTTTGGTGATTATCTTGCTTTTGAACTTGGTTCCCGTCGTCTACACCTTCTACTGGGCCGGCTTGACCTACTACTCCAAGCTGGCCCACGCCGTGTCCATTGTCGGGTTCTTCATCGCCGTGGCCACCTTGGTGTTCTACGCCGTCATGCCCTTGGGTGGGTTGTTTACTCTGTACATGAACAAGCGCTCGCGTAAGTACATGGCGTCGCAAACCTTCACCGCTAACTTTATCAAGTTGCGCGGCATTGACATGTGGTTGCTGTACTTGTTGTGGGTGTTGGTGTTCTTGGCCAAGCTCGTCGAATCGTACTTCTTCCTTACCCTTTCGTTGCGGGACCCTATTCGTAACTTGCTGAAGATGACCATGCGGTGTGTTGGTGAAGCCTGGTGGGGTTACACCCTTTGTCGCCAACAAGCCAAGGTCGTGCTCGGGTTGATGTACGCCGTCGACTTGTTGTTGTTCTTCTTGGATACCTACATGTGGTACATTATCTGTAACTGTATCTTCTCCATTGGGCGCTCGTTCTACCTTGGTATCTCCATCTTGACCCCGTGGAGAAACATTTTCACTCGGTTGCCCAAGCGTATCTACTCCAAGATCCTTGCCACCACCGAAATGGAAATCAAGTACAAGCCCAAGGTGTTGATCTCGCAAATCTGGAACGCCATCGTCATTTCGATGTACCGGGAACATCTTCTTGCCATTGACCATGTGCAGAAGTTGTTGTACCACCAAGTTCCCTCGGAAATTGAAGGTAAGCGTACGTTGAGAGCTCCCACCTTCTTCGTGTCTCAAGACGACAACAACTTTGACACCGAATTCTTCCCGAGAAACTCGGAAGCCGAACGGCGGATCTCGTTCTTTGCCCAGTCGCTTGCTACCCCCATCTTGGAACCGTTGCCCGTCGACAACATGCCCACTTTCACCGTGTTTACCCCTCACTACTCGGAAAAGATCTTGTTGTCGTTGCGGGAAATTATCCGTGAAGATGACCAGTACTCGCGGGTGACCCTTTTGGAATACTTGAAGCAATTGCACCCTGTGGAATGGGACTGTTTTGTCAAGGACACCAAGATTTTGGCTGAAGAAACCGCTGCTTACGAAAACGGTGGTGAAGACCCGGAAAAGATCAACGAAGACGATGGTCTCAAGCTGAAGATCGATGACTTGCCCTTCTACTGTATTGGTTTCAAGCTGGCTGCTCCCGAATACACCTTGCGGACTCGGATCTGGGCGTCGTTGCGGTCGCAAACGTTATACCGTACCGTGTCTGGGTTCATGAACTACGCCCGGGCGATCAAGTTGTTGTACCGTGTGGAAAACCCTGAACTTGTGCAATACTTTGGTGGTGACCCTGAAGGGTTGGAATTGGCCCTTGAAAAGATGGCGCGGCGGAAGTTCCGCTTCCTTGTGCTGATGCAACGGATGCTGAAGTTCAAGGACGACGAAATGGAAAACGCCGAATTCTTGTTGCGGGCGTACCCTGACTTGCAAATTGCCTACCTTGACGAAGAACCCGCTGCCAACGAAGAAGAGGAACCTCGCGTGTTCTCGTCCTTGATTGATGGTCACTGTGAAATGTTGGAAAACGGTCGTCGCAGACCCAAGTTCAGAGTGCAATTGCTGGGTAACCCCATTCTTGGTGACGGTAAGTCGGATAACCAAAACCACGCCATTATCTTCCACCGGGGTGAATACATCCAATTGATCGATGCTAACCAGGACAACTACCTTGAAGAATGCTTGAAGATCCGGTCGGTGCTCGCTGAATTCGAAGAACTTAACGTCGAACACGTCAACCCCTACGCCCCCGAATTGAAGGAAAACAAGAAGCTGAGCGAAAAGCGCTACCCGGTGGCGTTCTTGGGTGCTCGTGAATACATTTTCTCGGAAAACCTGGGGGTACTTGGTGACGTTGCTGCTGGTAAGGAACAAACCTTTGGTACGTTGTTTGCGCGGACGTTGGCCCAAATTGGCGGTAAGTTGCACTACGGTCACCCCGATTTCCTTAACGCGACGTTTATGTTGACTCGTGGTGGTGTGTCTAAGGCCCAAAAGGGGTTGCACTTGAACGAAGATATCTACGCCGGGATGAACGCCATGATGCGTGGGGGTAAGATCAAGCACTGCGAATACTACCAGTGTGGTAAGGGGAGAGACATGGGTTTCGGCTCGGTGTTGAACTTTACCACCAAGATTGGTGCTGGTATGGGGGAACAGATGTTGTCTCGTGAATACTACTACTTGTCGACGCAATTGCCCTTGGACAGATTCCTTTCGTTCTACTACGGTCACCCTGGTTTCCACATCAATAACTTGTTCATTCAATTGTCGTTGCAGACCTTCATTCTTGTCCTCGCCAACTTGAACTCGTTGGCTCACGAATCGATCATTTGCTCTTACGACAAGGACAAGCCCATCTACGATGTGTTGTACCCCATTGGTTGCTACAACTTGATGCCGGCGATTGACTGGGTGCGTCGTTACACTCTTTCCATCTTCATTGTGTTCTTTATCTCGTTTATTCCGTTGACGGTGCAAGAATTGATTGAACGTGGGGTGTGGAAGGCGTTCCAACGGTTCGTGCGTCACTTGGTGTCGTTGTCGCCCATGTTCGAAGTGTTTGTTGCTCAAATCTACTCGTCGCTGATTGCTACCGACATGACCGTTGGTGGCGCCCGCTATATCTCCACTGGTCGTGGGTTTGCTACTCTGCGGATCCCCTTCTCCATCTTGTACTCGCGGTTCGCCGACTCGTCGATCTACATGGGGGCGCGGTTGATGCTTATCTTGTTCTTTGGCTCGGTGGCTCGCTGGCAGGCGCCTCTCCTCTGGTTCTGGGCGTCGTTGACGGCGTTGATCATGTCTCCGTTCATCTTCAACCCCCATCAATTTGCCTGGGAAGACTTCTTCATTGACTACCGGGACTTCATCCGGTGGTTGCTGCGGGGTAACTCCAAGTGGCACCGCAACTCGTGGATTGGCTACGTGCGGTTGTCGCGGTCGAGAGTCACCGGTTTCAAGCGAAAGTTGGTGGGCGACGTGTCGGAAAAGGGTGCTGGTGATGCCACGCGTGCCCACCGTCTGAACGTCATCTTTGCCTCGATCTTCCCCACTGCTGTGTACACGGCCGGGTTGTTCCTTGCCTACACGTTTATCAACGCCCAGACCGGGGTGGTGACCTACGAATACGAAGGCCAAGTCAAGCAAGCCGCGCCCGTCAACTCGGTGTTGCGGTTGATCATTTGTGCCCTTGGTCCCATTGTTATCAACGCTGGGGTTGTCGGTGGCTGTTTCGGGCTTGCCTGTTGTGCTGGTCCCTTATTGGGCTTATGTTGCAAGAAGACGGGGTCGGTGATGGCGGGGATTGCCCACGGCATCGCCGTCGTCATCCACGTGGCGTTCTTCATTGTCATGTGGGTGATGGAAGGGTTCAACTTTGCCCGGATGTTGCTTGGGTTTGCCACCTGTATCTACTGCCAACGGTTCATCTTCAAGATCTTGACGGTGTTGTGCTTGACCCGTGAGTTCAAGAATGACAAGGCCAACACCGCCTTCTGGACGGGTAAGTGGTACAACACCGGCATGGGGTACATGGCGTTCACCCAGCCCCTGCGGGAGTTCGTGGCCAAGATCATCGAAATGTCGGAGTTTGCCGGCGACTTTGTTCTTGCCCACCTCATCTTGTTTGTGCAATTGCCCATCTTGTGCATCCCCCTCATTGACAGATGGCACTCGACGATGTTGTTCTGGCTCAAGCCGTCGCAATTGATCCGTCCCCCTATCTACTCGTTGAAGCAGGCGAGATTGCGCAAGCGCATGGTGAGAAAGTACTGCTCGTTGTACTTTTTGATCTTGATCATCTTTATCGTCATCATTGTCGCCCCCGCCGCTGCCTCGGGCCAAGTCGGGGATGTGGGTACCAAGTTTAGCTTTGACGATCCCTCGGGCATTGGCTTGAACGGGTTGTTCCAGCCGAGAAACACCAGTAACAACGACACTGGTCCCAACATGCCCTCGGACTCGACGTGGTTGTCGCTGGCGTGGTCGTTCCCGTCGGAAATGCACACCGGCGCCACCACTTCGTTCTCGAGCAAGTCGTTCTAGGTTATAGATTTGTGTTAGATATTACTTTTGATTTACTTTGGAAACTAAACGTTTGTGTAATATTACTCCTGTAGTTTGGCAATCATTATTATTGTCATTACTAAAACTATCATCATTATCATTATTATAATTGTTACTATCATCTTATTATTACTATTACTATGATCATGTCCACAATCGTCTTTTCTCATGTCTCTCACGCCGCTACCACGAGAACTCCCCCAGTTCCTCAAACCCTACCTTCCCTCAAGGCCCAAACATGACCACCACCCGTTTGTCACGCTTACCTGGGCCCAATCACTCGACTCCAAAATCCTGGCGGCTCCTGGCGTCCGCACCGTGATTAGCCATGCTGAGACCAAGACCATGACCCATTACCTTCGCAGTCGTCACCAAGCAATCTTGGTAGGGGTGGGCACGGCGTTAGCTGACGACCCTAAGCTTTCGTGTCGCTATCCTGATGAATCCCAGCCTAGTACCATTCGTCCGGTAATTGTTGATCCTCAGGGACGGTGGGATTATTCGTCCCTGACGCTATACCAATTGAATGCCACTAATAAGGCGTTGGCACCATTTATCATCGTTAATCAAACCCCGGAAAATAATGATAATGGCTTATTACTGCTGATGGGAGGTGCCTACATCACTGTGCCCTTTAAACTGACTGATACTACCGAACATCGACTCGAAAATTGGCGCTTGATTTTTACAGCGTTAAAAAATCACAATATTGATCTGGTGATGGTGGAAGGCGGCGCTACCATCATCAACGATCTTCTCGTCAGTGACTACGTTGATTCCATCATCATCACCATCGGTCCGGTATTCCTTGGCTCGGAAGGAACTTCGGTAGCTCCGTCCCATGGTCTAAGTCTGCTTCGCAACGTGCGATGGTGGACAGGAACCCAAGATGCGATTATGGCAGCCCGTCCCCCACAATAAATAACTACAAAACCACACAAGCAATAGTAACTATATCTGTTTGGAATATTTTTTTGAAGAAAACTATAGTACACATACGTCATGCTCTCCCGTCTACAAGCAAATGCGGTAGGAGGCGTATCTCCCGGCGGTTTCCGATCGGCGGACAATCTTGACCACTTCCCCTCGCTTCAACCCCAAGTACCGGGCCACGGGGTCTTCCCGTTGGATCCGGGGCAACTGCGACTCCTTCAACCGGTACCGTTCCAACAACTGGCGTTTTTCTTCCCGGGATAACTTGATGTGTTTGGGCACCAACTCGTGGTGGGTGATGTTGACCACAAGGTCGCCTTCGTTGAAGGTTTCGATGGTGGCAGGAGCCACGGTGGGGATCAACTTGTTGGCCAGCGACGTGATCGATGTCTGGTAGATGAAGATCCCCGTGGAGAAGTTCTTTTCGGAAATGTGGATGCAGAAGTTTCTCATCGTCTTGATCCCGACCAGGGCTTCGTCACAGAACTCCACCCATAACGACCCGAGTTCGGGGAACTTTTCGAGCGATTCGGGGGTGGGATTAGCCTGGAAACACATGAATTTTCGTTGAGGGGTGCCCATGGAGTCACACACCTTCGACCGGAACTCGTCGAGGGTCATGTCGAGTTCTTCTTGGGAAATGTAGTAGCCCCGGTCACGGACCATCTCCTTCACCGTCTTGAACGTTCTAAACAACCGGCTCACCGTTCTATCAGTATCCTCCATGGTGGTGTTGTGGGATAAGGCGTTGGTGCTCTCATCTCAATTTTCAGCGCGGGTCACGTGCGGCATCGAGCCAGGGCAATAGAGAGATGGAGAGAAGGCACCAGCGCCGTTTCGGTGGATTTAAATCGCAAACCTAAATATAAATTTACGAACATGATTATTGTTGACATCGTTATACGATAGCCAAAGTTTGATCAGCATAAATTCATCACATTGGTCGGGTATATAAAATGGGGTATACAAAATGGGTATAAGTATTTACAAGGAGCTTTCAAACGTTTTTCAAACTCAGATATCTTGGTCAAGTTGGCGACCAATTAATAACGTTCCAGGCGCCAACTCGGCTCGGTTGGTAACGTGGTTATCACCATACACTTCGACAATGCTTAACTTAGGAGCCACGTCTTCAAGAAGCTTCAATACTTCATCATCGACGGCACGGACAAACCCCACGTCAAGCTTGGTGAGCAACGGCAATGCCACTTGTTTGTATTTGAAGCCTTCCTTCTTCGACGGATGACTGTTGGAAGTGAAAGCTTCGAGTAAAAAGTCTTTGGACAAGGGAACGCTATTCAAACTCAACTCGACGAGGGTACGTCCCAGGTGCCGCCACAATTGATAGACGCCATCGTCGCCAATAGCCACACATTTGGTAAGATCGACTTCAATAAGTCCTCCATTGGACCATCCTTCAAAGAACTCCGCCACCCCGTAATCGGTAAGCAAATCCAACCCCTTGAGTGAAAGGCGAGTGAGATTCTTACAATAGGGCTTAATGCCATCGAGTAACACTTCATCCCCAAGCAGAGTACATCCATCCAACACCAACTCGGTCAACGTGCCCCCAGTCACCTTGAGAATGTCGATGATGGCTTCATTAGTGACACATTCTTCCGAGTAAGGATAAGAGATTTCAAGCTTCTTTAATTGGTGGCAAAAGGGAGCAATCAGATGGTACAGATCCTCCTTGGTGATACCATCAAGCCGGTGAAGCTTAAGTTCTTCAAGTTGAGGTCCCGTGGACTCAAGCAAGGTCAACAAGTTAGCATCGTTGAACCGGTGGGTGTTACCTAACAGAAACAGCGTAAGGGGAGGGATTTTCGGTAAGTATTCTGACCACACCTTTTCACTAACGAGGAAAGGACCATTAAGAGCAAGCTTTTTCAAGTGGGGGAGATTAGTGGCAAAGTATTCCATATTATCGTTATGGAGCTGACCACACATCGATAACGTGAGCTCCTCGAGTCGAGGGCAAAAGGCAGGGATCTTCGATAACAGCACCAGCAGCACGTTCAGACAATCCCAGAACTCCAACATCTTCAAGTTGGGACTGAGGAAAAGGGCCATCGTCTGATCATTAAGACTACGATTCTTGGAGAGAATACGACAGATTTTCGCCATATTGGTGGTACCAATATCTCCCAACTCGTCGACGTCATTGATGTGAACACTAATCTCCTTGATACACAAATCCTGGAGAGTAGGGAACGTCACCTTCCGCTTATCCAAAAGCGCCAGGGCAAGCTTCTTTCTCCGCTTACGAGCAGCGTACTGATTCTTTTTCGCCTGCCGTTGTTGTTGTTTACGAAGCTCGGTACAGTTTTCACAAAGGTAACCACCTTTAGCGTTGATGAACGGCGAGTAAACCAGCAAATAGAACTGACTACCACACTCACAACAGTTATCCGGTTCGCCATAACGTTTAGATACAGCATCTTCAAGCTCGCTAAGCTCTCCGTCGTCACTAAACGCGTCGTCAGACACGTCTCCCGCTCGGCGACGCTTTTCTCGAGCTGCTTGCTTAATCGCCACCACTTCTTCGTCCTCCTCCTCGTCAGCTTCCACCTCTCGTGATAGTTCTCGAGTAGAACTACGGGACCGGGGTTCTACCGACAGCTCCGCTCCGGGAGTACCTTCGGTGGACGATACCGGTTCACCATTAGCTTCCCGCTCGCGTCTTCGCCGGAAGGCATCGGTGATACCTTCGTTTTTGAGGAACTCGGTAAGCGCCGAGTTGGGTCCTTTCACTCCCAGCGACTTGGCAGTTCTTCGAGGCATATTATTAGGGACTTTTCGTCAGTAGGGCACAGGGTTTATTAGATGGAGGAGATGATGAAGAACGGCTGCCAAAATGGGATCAATGCTGCGCGTATGCAGGGAAGCAAGGAACTCCGGTTGTGCCTGACTAATGGGGAAAAAGCAGAGAGACAGACGTAATAAATAGAATAAATGTGGAACATTTTATGCCTTTAAATCGTGCTCTAAATTATGCTTTAGTTGTACTAGGGTGGTCAGGGGCATTTAAGGGCATTTGACAATGAAAATACGAAAATACCCTATTTTCTTTGTCTGCTGGGATCGCGTCTATTGTGTGTGGTGGTGACATGACAGAAATCGCTTACTCCAGGATATGAGGAGACGATCGTCTCGTATCTGACCTGGCGTTTGGCATCACAAGTGCCACCAGATCAACTCATCACTAACAAACCTTTCAACCACAATAAAAGATCCATGGTTTCATGGTCCCAAAACCCCAACCTTCTTTACTTTCCATCACCATCTCCCTCGTTTCCTCCCCTCTTTACCCCAGGCATCTCGGCGTGCCATCGATGTGCGCGCTCGCACGCGCCCTTTGCCACCCGCACAAAAAGTCAGAGGACACTGAGCCATCTCGTCGTCGCCATGCAAATCATATTCAAGGACTTCAAGAAGCAAAAAGTCCCAATTGACGTCGACGCTACCGACGGTGTCGTTGCCATCAAGGACAAGCTCGCCGCCGAGATCACGTGCGACGCCGCCCAGCTCAAGCTCGTGTACCTGGGCAAGGTGTTGGCCGACGACAAGACGTTGGCCGACTACAAGATGAAGGAAGGCGACGCCGTCATTTTCATGGTGCTGAAACAAAAGCCCAAGCCCGCTACTCCCTCGGCTAACGCCACCCCGCAACCCGTGGCTGCTGATGCTACCGCTGGAGCTAATGCCGCCCTGGCTGGTACTGCTGCTAATGCCGCTGGCAACACCACTAATGCTGCTGCTGCTCTGGCTCTGGCTCCGCAAACGTCGACTACTGAGTCCACTCAATCGGGATCGACGTCGGACTTTGTCACTGGCGACCAACGCGAAGCCACTATTCTTCACATCATGGAAATGGGCTACGACCGACCTCGCGTCGAGGCGGCGTTGCGGGCTGCCTACAATAACCCCGACCGGGCCGTCGAGTACCTCCTTGTCGGCATCCCCGAGTCGGCAGCTGCTCCCACTGCTGCTCCCGACGCCGAGTCGACTACCGACAACGCCGCCACCACCGCTACTGCCGACACCACCGATGCTACCGACATTGATACCGGCGACCGCGGGTTACAATCGGAAAACTTATTCGAAGCTGCTGCCGCTGCTGCTGGCGGCGCTGGCCTCGGCGGGGCCACTGGTGCTGGCGAAGGTGAAGGTGGGGAAATTGATATTGATATGGACGAATTGGGGGACGAAGACCGGCTTGCCGTGCTCCGCAACGCGTTGGAGACCAACCCCGAGCTTATCCAACCCATCCTCGAGCAATTGTCTCACTTGGCTCAATCGAACCCCGAAGTGCAAGCTCTCATCCAACAGGACCCCGAAGGGTTCTTGCGGGCGATCATGCAAGGCGAATTGGGCGGTTTTGAGATTACTGGCGAGGAAGGCGATGCCGAAGAGGCGCCGACGACGTACGTGCCGTTAACCGCTGAGGAACAAGATGCCGTCAACCGGTTGTGTGACTTAGGCTTTGACCGTACCCTTGTCATCCAAGTGTACTTGGCGTGCGATAAAAATGAAGAAGCGGCTGCTGACATTTTGTTCAGCGACAACTAAATCCTCGGGGTGATGCGGAGGTCCATAGCATAGGCGTTTCTACTTATTAGTCTTCTTTTTTTTTTTTGTATATTATATCAGTTACGACGCTTTTATTCCTGTTTGCCTCAATTGTGAGTCTGAACCGCTTCCGCCATCAGGTGGACTTGGTCGTAGTTGGCACCAATGTCCAGAAGAGCAAAGTTGCCCGGTCTCACCATGATTTTCGCCTTCATGCCCGCTTCGGTAGCAGCTTTAACTTCGAGCTCGTTATCACTAAGGAAAAGGATTTGTGATGGTGGTAAGCCAATATCTTCGGCAATCTTGGTGTAACTTGAAGGTTGGTTCTTGTAGCCAGCAGTAGGGATGTCGTAGTATCCTTTCAAGTACGAATTGAGATCAACGGCGGTGCCGGCATCGTCGACGTAGGAAAACAACAATTTTTGAGCTTTGATTGATCCCAGCGAGTAGATGTAGACGTCGTCGGTGGTGGTTTTGATGTACTCGATGGCATCAGGGTACACGGGAGCGGTGATCTCACCCGATTGGTATCCACTTTGCCACACAAAGCCCTGGAGAGCCTTGAGGATGGGATCCTTGATATCTTGTCTGACCAAGTCATCAAAGTGAGCTTTAACGGTGCTAGCATCAGTTTGAGTTTCAGTGGGAAGTCCACTAAGGATTTGGGTTACCGCATCGTCGCTGTGAGGATCCAAGGGAAACGACACCGAATTGAGGACGCTGGGAAGCTTATTGGTAAAGTAAGGATACAACACGTCCTTGACAAACGTGATGGGGCAGATGGTACCCTCGATATCCAATAAAACTGCCATTTAGTGGAGAGTCGCGGGTAACCTCGTGGTGGTAGTGATTGGGGCTTAGGGCGTGCACATGGGCTTCGGTCTCTCTCTATATCTAAGCCATCAATTTTCGCGACAGCCGAGATAATCGTTGGGCTTAGTAGTTCGTCATCAAAAAAAACTCTACCATAGATAAATTTTTACGATAAAATCATCGGTAAGGTTTCTATCATTTAGTCTAGCATCCTCCGTAGTCCGCATATCCTCTTCACCAATTATTTACCGTATGGGGAATGGGGCATTCGGCGACTGACAAGCCGACCTACCGACAAATCGGCACATGGCCCGACAACCGCAACCGGTGCGAAATAGCCTTTTTGGTGGGGCGAGAATTTGGCACGTGACAGTAAATATACCCAAAGGTTTGCCAATTGCTTACACCCGGCCACACATGCTGGGCTCCACCCCACTGAACCTATGGGATCAGGACTACGTCAACGACGACTCCATCAACTCGTTTGCCCAGGCCTTAAAGGGCGACAGCGACCACGATGACCTCGAACAAGTGCTGAGCTCGGAGCTGGCGCTGCCCCGGTCTCGAATCTCGAGAATCATCTCCCGGCTGGACTGGGCTCCCCTCGGTCCCCGAGTAAAGAAACGGGCGAAATCAGCTACCAAACGGCTCCGCAACGAGTTCCGGCTGAGCGCTCTGTACCACTTGTTGCGGTGGCCGTTGCTCGTGATCATCTTATTATGGATTCTCCTCTTGTGCATCATCTACTCGGTGATTCGAGTGTACGTGGCTCTTTCCGAGTACTTCTTCACCTGGGTGGGTTACCAAAAGAAGCTTCGGGACCAGATGCGGGCCCTGAAGACGTTTGGCGAGTGGAAGGCCACGGCGTTGGAATTGGACAACTATCTCCGCTACGATAAGTGGCTGTTTAACCCCAAATTCTCCTACTACGACTACAAGACGGTTGCCCTTACCATCAAGACCCTTCGCAAGTACCGGGAAGCCAATAACCATGAAGACTTGATGGTGGTGCTTCAAGGGTGTGTCAAACACAACTTTGCCGGTATTGAAAACCGCCAGTTGTACTCCCATCGCTACTTTGGCACCAAGAACTTGGTCGACGATTACGTTCGTGAAGTTACGCTTTGCATTGACATTATCACTTATAGCGATGACATTTCCCTTCACGATAAACGCAAGTTCTTCAAGATCATTTCCAAGAATTACGGTAAGGCAGCCTTAGTACTTTCCGGAGGTGCTTGCTTTGCCTATACCCACTTTGGCATCGTTAAGGCGTTGCTCGAACAGGATTTGCTTCCCGATATCATCTCGGGAACTTCCGGCGGTGGTCTCATTGCCGCGTTAGCTTGCACTTACAAAAACGACGAACTTAAGGAGTTGTTGGTTCCTGAACTCGCTGATAAAATCACCGCTTGTGAAGATCCGTGGTACAAGTGGATCCCGCGATTCTGGAAGACGGGAGCCCGGTTCGATGCCGTGGCGTGGGCGGCAAAGTCGTGCTTCTTTTGCCGAGGTGATACTACGTTCCAGGAAGCAGTTGAGCGTACCGGACGCAAACTTAACATCAGTACGGTACCCGCTGATCCTCATTCACCCGTCATCTTGTGCAACAACATCACCTCGCCCAACTGCATCATTTGGTCGCTGTTGCTTGCCCTGGCCGCCGTACCCGGTATTCTCAACCCGGTGGTGCTCATGATGAAGAATCGTGGTAAAGTACAGCCGTTCCTGCTTGGTAACAAGTGGCGTGACGGTCTGTTGCGGACTGATGTACCGTTGGATGCATTAAACTCTTACTACAACGTCACCTTTTCCGTGGTGTCACAAGTCAACCCCCACATTGCCTTGTTCTTCTTTGCACCTAAAGGTACCGTGGGACGTCCCGTGGCTCGCCGGCGGATCTCCCGTGGTCGTTATTCTACCCTTAGAGGTGGGTTTGTTGCCACTGCTCTCGAACAATTGCTCAAACTAGAGATCACCAAGTGGCTTCAGTTGATCAAAACGTTAGACATTTTGCCCCACTTTCTCGAACAAGACTGGCTGAACATTTGGCTCCAACGGTTCACCGGCTCGGTGACCATCTGGCCCCGGTTTCGCATCAAGGACTTTTGGTACATCTTACTGGACCCTACTCGCGAGCAAATGCAACAAATGCTTTTGAAAGGCGAACGGTCAATGTGGCCTCGAGTGTTATACGTGCGTAACCGTATGGAGATTGAGCGGGCAATTGAACGTGGTCGTAAGGAGCTGAAACTTTCTACAAAGGTTGTCCATACCGCTGGGCTTGCCGGTAGTCCGTTATCCCCCAATGGTGGCGCTTCTGACTTTACCTTCAACACGGTCAGATATGAAGATGACATCGATGACGTCGATGTCGACGTTGAAGATGGTGGCGGCATCAACTGGGCGCCGCCGCCCGATAACGATGCCTCCTCGTTTGACGAAAGCTACTTCGAGGATACCGATACCCACACCACCGACGATGACTCCAGTGTCAATGACGACCTGGGGGAATCGCCAATGCGTGATTTCATTAACGAAGTTATGGAATCGGACAACGATAAGTTTCTGGAAATAACCCATCGCCGTCATACAATTTACTAAAACTAAAAAGAAGCTGGCCTTTAAATCATTAACCCATACTCATACGACTAATCAACCTTGTCCCATTAATCAATATTATGCTATTTACGTGTTCTTGTACTCTCTCAAAATCACCGGCACCGATGATGGCGGCAACGCCCCCAACTCAGTGATGACCTTTTGAATGTATTCGGGCGGCGTCAAATCGTACATGATGTTAAGCACCGTCACCTTGTTCATCAGCCTCCAGTCCTTAAGCGGGTCCTTTTCGTCCACCGCGGGACCAGCGGGCTCCTTCTTAGCATCCTTCTTACTCTTTTGTTGGGGCTTCTGTTCGGCTTTGGCCTTTTCGTTGGCGCTCTTGAGGAATTGTTCTAAAGCAAAAGTCTTCTTTTGCGGCGGTTCTTGGGTGTCAATATTATTGACCAAATCTTCAGGGTCGGCTAACTCGTTGGTAGTTACCGAGTCCAATTGCACCCGGTCACTGAACTTAATCAGTTCACAACACGTAAGCACCGGCACGTTCCGCGAGTGAGCCATCATGGCAATCATGGCTGTCCCTACCCGCGAGTATAATCTACCATTCAGCAACATGGCGTGAGCTCCCAAGAACACACACAGAGCACCTTCGACTTGCACCAGGGTGAGGGAGCTGATTAAAGTGTAGAATACGTCGATATGAGTCTTGGCAATAGGCTGTTCTTGATCAGGAGCATAGGTATTAGTCAAAGCGTTCATCAAACGCTTACCTTCAAACAACGGTCTCGAGTCCACCACTATAAGGGTAAATTTCTTGTTTTCCTCAACGGCGCAATGAATGAATAAATCTTGCAACACTTGCGAGTGACCGTAGGTGATGATGACGGCCCCGTCAGTAATGTGCTTCTTGGCATTTTCCACAATGACTTTATCCGAAAGTTCGACTTTGTCTCTGATAAAGTCTTCGATCTTTTCCACCAACAGAGCCTTGGCTTCTTCTTCATTGACGTCGATGGGAATGTGAGAAATTTCTTGCTTCAACCACCGAATGGCATTACCCATGGAGATGGAAAGCGGACGAGCCGTAGTCAAGTATTCGATCTGGTTGCCCAAGTGACCGGTCAAGTGTCTCAGCAACGAGGTGTCAGCGGGGGTGCGGTAGTCGCCAATAACCACTTGGAACGCTCGAAGCATCGCCACGAGACGAGCCGTCAGCCCGACAATCTTGTAGGTCAGGTATTTGAGGGTAAGGGTCAAAATCTCCGGGTGGACGATTGAGGAGATCTGCGGCAGCAGGGCGTTTCTTTGTTCTCGAGTTTCAAGGTGGGAAAACATCAGGGGGATCTTTTTCGAGTCATCCTTAATCACCGTCGAATCTAACTGCTTCTTAAGGTGACTAGCCGTGTCGGGCTTCTTAGCCTTTTCAATTTTTTCTTGAGCCATGGTCTGCTGCTTTTCGGCGGAGATCCCCAGCGCTTCCTTTTGCGCCGCCCGCTTGGCCGCCTTCTCCTTCTTCTTAAGCTCCTTCAATTCTTTATTGGTGAGCTGCTTGGGCTCCTCTGGTTTTGCCTGACTCATGACGAATGCGGTGGTCTTCAGGATGAGCTGCGCGCGATCTGGGTTTGACGGTCGCTAACACCCACCATCAAAAAATCACAATGAAGCGTGTTGCCTTCGGCGATGTGATGAGTAACTGCGTCTAAATATAATGCTTAGTTGCACTTTGGGGTAATGTTATTTATTAAGATATGCATATTGGTTTGTCCTGACGGACGAGGAAACGATTTATTCGAAGCATGAGCTTAAGAAGTAGACGGGTGTTGTTGTTTAAGTATGGGCATCCCACACTAATAAGGTTAGTTATATGTAAGGAGGTACCTCGTGGTAAGATGGTATACCTGATTACACAACCACTTTTGCGGAATTCTCTGTTTGTCATTTGAATTGTAATATAGTCAAAGAAACATTTTTAAAGTCACATTTGCGCCCCAGCAACGCCAACAATTGCCCAAGTTCTGGTCGAAAGTGCCTCTTGCATTGATTTACCACTTGCTTGACATGCCAATTGACTGGCTAGTATCAATACAAGTGATAATGGTTATAGGTCGCTTATTACAAAACTTTACACCAAAAAAATCGCCTCAAATAGGATTTTCGGCATCTACCAGTCATCTAGACCATAAATCGTAGCAAAAAAAATTTCTTGATTTTTTTTGATGTTTGACATCGACGGCTGGGGTTTGGGGTTTTCTCGGATCATCGCGCCTAACCGTATATGAATTAACCTCAAATAATTGACGAAAAGTGCACCATTAAAAGAGGTAAATTGAAAAACGAAACATCCACTAAATTCATAACGTCACTATCTTTATGGTAGTCGGCAAATAAGCCTCAATTTCAGAAATTTTTGGAATCGATTTCTTGCGATCTGCCGTTTTTTAAGTCGTCAATTTTGCGATTTATTCAGTCGGGATAAAGGTTTACAGAATCCAAAGCCACCTAGCAAATAGCCAGCAGTTTGCTCTATAAAATCCAAGTATCGCTTTTCTGCTTCTATTGGTGTCGAGCTCGCTATTGCACAGTTTACGTGTTTTTGGTGCGACTAACCCCTAGGCCCAACTGGGCCAAAATCGACAAATCGACAAATTCCGTCAAACTCCGTCAAACTTTGTCTAGATGAAAAGGCCACCGGCTAAAACATAGTGAGCCATTTCAAAGTCGCTATTAGGTGGCGTAAACCGTAATTTTCCTCGCAATATGCGGGGTCAGTGTGAGTTTTGGGGTTTCGCACCCGAGTCAACCTTTCGCCGTGTCAGAGTCAAATACCCTCGCCAACCCCATCTTCCAACTCAACCATCGACAACCATCAAACTCATCAAAATTTTGAACATTGGCTTAATCGATAGCCACGGGTTTCTAGACCATAATGAGTACCTCCAAGTGGCCACATTAGGCGTGGGCATTGCCGTCAAAAAACGCCATTTAGTTCAGGTTGCACATCCGTGCACTTAGCCGTAAACATATCCACCACAAGCGACTCTGCCGCCGGTGGCGTGAGGTTAGCCGTAGCGGGCGGACCGTTCCCGATGTGGTGACAGTGTCTTTTGCCCATTGATGCCGTGAACGCCTTCTATGCCTTGGTTAAAGTGCCGCTTGACCATGCCAACAATGTACAAAGACGTGGTCATTCACTAGTGGTCAAAAATCAGCCGACAGCTAATGTAACAAATCGACTCTGTATGACGTTTAAATGGAATGAAATAGGTCTGGGCTTGATAACGTCCACTATGTTAGTTCTGATTTTCTGAAATTTCGACTTTTTGTCGTCATTTGAGTTCTCAGTTTTGCATTTTTTCTCCAAAAAGCGAAAACCGCGATTTATTCAGTCTGGACAAGGGCTTACAAAAATCGAAGCCACCTGGCAAGAAGCCAGCAGTGTGACCTACAATAGCTTAGTATCACTTCTATGCATCCATTGGCGTTGAGCTCGTCATATTGAGGTTTACATTTTTGAGATGCGGCGAGTCTTAACAGTGGGACACCCTAAAAAGCTTGACCCGGTTTTCGGCCTCCGGATTCCCCCGGGGTCCTTCCGGGGTCCTCCGGGCGATGCTACGCGATTGGCTCTATGCAGTACAATCAATATATTCAGACCTAGTCACAACAGTCATAGGTCGTGGGGAAAAATATGGAAATATGCGTGTGATATCAGAACAAGTCGACCTTTCTACCAAGGATGATACCCCCAGATTTCTGATCCGGAGGACTAACACTACACATGTGACCGAGACCACAACGCTGCTAGAGTCCAAGAGCCTGCCTCGCAACTGGCCTTGACCACAGACCATGCCATGAATCCGTGCTGATTGCCCCAAATTCCCATACTCACAATGCTTGGATACACGTCAGGTGTCAACTGTCGGGCACAATGGTGCAAGTAGCGGGACTGTTGATATTGGCAGGCAAGTTTGTTTTGTTGCTATCATGATGCAAGGGATAGAGGTGAATGCTGTCAATGGACCTTGCGAGGTATCCAATCCAGCAAAGGAGCTGTCGTCGACGTCCAGCTTACGTTCCAGGGCATCCGGCTACACACCTTGACTTGTATCAGCAACCAAGTCCCACATGTTGATATTGAATCACGAGCAGATGTTCGCTCGTTGCGTTAAAAGAATTGGGGGGTAACGTCACACCATTTGCGTGCCCCTTATAGCGGAGGTTCGATCGTCCGATCAATTGCCCGTACCAGCTCTGTAAGCAGGTAAGCATACAACGCGCCTGCCATGGTTGTCGGGTGGACCTGATGGGTCGTCCGCTCGAATGATCACTGTAGGCTGAGGAAACGGACTGGTTGGAGTTACTTGACAATAACTGACTGGCGATGGCAAAGATACAATGGCACCTACAACTGAAGCATCCTACAACTGAAGCATACTACAACTGAAGCATACAAGAGGTATATAACCGAATGTATGAGGCTTTACTGATAACAACTAACAATTGCAATCGTAAATATACATAGGAGGCTGAATTTCTATTTGGCAATACCAACATGACTGTACGTTCTTTGTGGTAATCGCTTTGCTTGACCACTTTGTTCATGTTACCATGATAAATTGCTTTATGGTCATGGAAACCATTGCTAGAGTCAGAAAGGTGTAATAGTTTACTGTTGGACTCGTCAGTCACTTCATTGACATGCTTATTGATTGGTCAGTCCGGTATAAGTGTCAATAGGTTATATGTCGGTTATTACAAAACTTTACACCAAAAAAATCGCCAAAAATAGACTTTCCCATATCTACGGGTCATGTAGTTACTAAATCACGGCAATAAAATTTTCATGATTTTTATTGATGTTTGACATCGACGGCTGGGGTTTGGGGTTTTCAAGGATCATCGCGCCTAACCATAAATTATGAATTGACGAAAAATGCACCATTAAAGGCGGTATATGGAAATCTGAAACATCCATTGCATTCATAACGTCTCTATCTTCATAGTGATTAGTTAAAAAGCCACAAACTCGAAAATGTTTTGAATCCGATTTCATGCGATCTGACGTTTTTTGAGTCCTCGATTTTGCGATTTATTCAGTCGGGTCAAAGGCTTACAGAAACCAAAGCCGTCCAGCATGAAGCCAGCAATTTGCTCTATAAAACCCAAGTATCGTTTTTCTGCTTTGATCGGTATCGAGCTCGCTATTGCACAGTTTACGTGTTTTTGGTGCGACCAACCCCTAGGCCCAACTGGGCCAAAATCGACAAATCGACAAATTCCGTCAAATTCCGTCAAACTTTGTCTAGGTGAAAAGGCCATCGGCTAAAACATAGTAAGCCGTCTCAAAGTCGTTACTGACCAGCGTAAACCGTACTTTTCTCACCATTATATGTGTCATTAGTGAAAGACAAGAACACTATTAAGACTAGCCATTGTGTCGTTGATGTCGGTGATGGCTTCCATTTTACTCCCAAATGTCACAGAGACGCTAGAAAATGCAATCAAAGCGTAATCTCCGTTTATCATTGACGATATCTCCAATTTTCGTGTGAATCGCTCTCAAAGGCAGGACTTGACTCATGGATTCCAACAGCATCATGTCTCACCACCTTCTATTCTACGTTTAAGCTCTCATTCTGTTGTGTATTCGATATTAGAGGCTATACTTATATGAGTACTACACTATTGAGTTGAACAGGTGTTGATGAAGATGAGATAGTGATAAGCTGAAAGCTCGCGATATCAACTGACAGGTGTGGCAACATGAGCCGTTTGTTTACTTCTTACTCCCAGCAATTCTCTGTGTAAAGAGTAGGTCTCTTCCGGCGGTGGCGGCAACCGCACGTTGAACATGACACCGATGTTCAACCGCACGGGGCCGGTGAGCGTCTGGTTGCTAAAGTCGAAGCTGTGGCCGTAGTTATCGCTTGGCCCCAACACTATCACCGAGTCGACGTGGCACTCGGCCATTTTCTTCAGTTCGAGAAACCGGGTTAAGAAACAATCAACTTTGGGGTCGTACCATGAGTTATTGGTGGCAAAATTTTGGTATTCATTATAGAAGGCTAGTTTGTAATGAGCCTGTGAACCTTGGGGGGTTTGATTTTTTCCACGTCAAGTTCAAGTGCTAATGTTGAGTCACTGTCTGAAAATGAAGTGTTGGCCCTTTCGATGTGGGGGATGATTTTGTTGTAGAGCTTAGTAACATTCGCCGCCCATAACGTGTCCATATGTTCATAAGTAGGACAATCAATGATCTCCCACATTTTTTGCTTCATTTGTGGGTTATTCTCGGTGATGAGCTTGGTAGTATGGTCAATATCAACCAAAATATCAGCATCACCAAATGCTAAGACCATGGGCACATCCAAATGATGAGCAATGGGGAAAGGGGGTACTTCGTGGCCAGGTTGATAGTTGGACAAAGTCAGAAGGCCAATATTGACGTGTTCATCGAACATTTGGAAGCGTTTGGCATCAATGATCTGAAACCAATGATGAACCAGCTTGACCAGCGTATTGCTGAACAAATGGGGGTACACTCGCTTTCGTTGTTCAAGCGTAATATTATTCAACTTCCACCCAAATAAATATTGAAGAGAGGTGTCAACCATCAGCAGATACCATCCCCACGTTTGCCAGTAAGCCACCGACGGCATGATGGCTCTGCTGCCAAACAACGAGTACAAAAACTGGTTGTTTCGGCTACTTCGATTGACAATCATCTTGAAGATGGGGTGGTTGAGGTTTTGGGGTATCACAGCGGGCAGAAGTCCCACGAATAAGTTGAGAATATTGTTCAAATCAGGGCGGAGAGATAACGTTGCAAGCAACTGAGAGCAACCCTGGGAAAAGCCCACGTAAGTAATACGCAGCGTTCCGTTATTGAATTGGTAGATGTGCTCCAAAGCAGCAGGGATGTCGTATAACGCATATTCATCCAAACTAAAGTTCCAAAACTGTTTGTCGGAAGGCGAAAGACGAAGATGCTTCCGCAGGTAACGGTTACCTCGGTTGTTGCCTAACCACACCTGATACCCTTGATCCACTAACATATATGCAAGGTTAGTTTCGCCCACCACCCAGGTCTCGGAGTCGGTGAGAAGCCCATGGTGGAAATACACCACACCTCTCTTTCACAACAGGGGCACTAAGGGCTCTAACTTGTGTAAAACAAGGATGTAGCCATCCTTAGTGGTGACAACGTGTTCTCGAACGTTGTAACCTGCTTTTGACGCCAACTCGGCTGTGGTAGGCACCGAAGGCACGCGAGAACTTCCATCGGTGAGGAGGTTATACCCAAATAGGCGCAGGACGACACTGGTCACCGCATACCATATAAGGCTGTTGATAAACCCAGCTATGTGGTATACGGTCGTGAGCACCATGGTCGGGCGATTTGGCTAAACGACAGCTTATATGGAGTTAATTCTGTAAACGACGAGCGCGGGCTCCCAACGAGTCACAAAAACAATTTCGTGAACTGCGCATCTCGACCCCTCAAACTAACGTAAGCGCAAGCCATCATCTCCCGCCTGTGAAAATTTGGTACGGAGGTGGCTATGGCAAACAAATTAAAAACAAAAGTCATCGCTGACTCTATTACATCAGGTTACGTTCGTAGAATTGCTACGGCTGATACCGCACGCATGATGGCACGTTTACTCTTAGCAGCACGCATTCCGGGTGACACATGAGCACATCCCAACTGTTCGCACCATTTGCTGTTAACCCGTGTCTTTGCTGGAGAATAATATGCACAGCTGTTCTTTGACGTTCGCAAAGCAATTCTATTTTTTAAGGTTGGACTTGTCATACAGTAATGATCTGTAACGGCTTGTTCAGATATCCTCAAATCACCTCTTCTGTGCATATTAATAGACCAGTCATTTGCGAAGCGACACAACACGCGAAGATCGATCACTACACGTAGTTATTTTGTTAATTTCCCACGCTATGTCCGTCGCTGATATCGGATAAATCAGGAAATTAGACAACGCTCATAACGTCCGGTATGGTGTAATGGCTATCACGGTTCGCTTTCACCGAGCAAATCAGGGTTCGATTCCCTGTACCGGAGTATCTTTTTATTGCTCTCGCTGATCTGAAAGATATCATCAGATGTTAGGATTGAGAAGTAGATTCTGATTTATTGAGGAGCTAATTACAAGTATTTATAGTAAAAAGGTAGGGTTAGGGTTGTCCATTGCCTGAGCCGGGTAACTGGATTCAAGTGTTGAGCT
>JAKTSL010000133.1:0-36932 GCA_030580175.1 Diutina pseudorugosa
AGTTGCTTCATTGATATGCTAATTGACTGATCAGTTTACTATAAGTGTAATGGGTTGAAGGTCGATTATTACAAAACTTTACACCAAAAAAATCGCCACAAATAGGCTTTTCGGTATCTACCAGTCATGTAGTCACTAATTCATACCAAATAAATTTTCCTAATTTTTTTTGATGTTTGACATCGTCGGGCTGGGGTTTTCATGGATCATCGCGCCTAACCGTATATAATGAATTGATGAAGATTGCACCATCAAAGGCAGTAAACGGAAAAATAAAACAACCGTTACTATCAGCACGACTCTATCTTTATAGTGAATGGCTAATAAGCCTCGATTTCAGAACTTTTTGGAACCATCTCCCGAATTCTGACGTTTTTTGAGTGGTCTATTTTGCGATTTATTCAGTCGGGTTAAAGGTTTACAGAAATCAAAGCCACCTAGCATGAAGCCAGCAGTCTGATATACAAAACCCAAGTATCGCTTTTTTCTATCCATTGGTATTGAGCTCGTTATTGCACAGTTTACGTGTTTTTGGTGCGACCAACCCCTAGGCCGATTGGGCCAAAATCGACAAATCGACAAGTTCCGTCAAATTCCGTCAAACTTTGTCTAGGTGAAAAGGCCACCGACTAAAACATAGTATGCCATCTCAAAGTCGCTACCAGGTGGCGTAAACCGTACTTTTCCTCGCAATACGCGGGGTCAGTGTAAGTTTTGGGGTTTCGCACCCGAGTCAACCTTTCGCCGTGGCAGAGTCAAATACTCTCGCCAACCCATGTTCCAGCTCATCCATCGAAAACCATCAAACTCATCAATTTTTTGAACATTGGCTCAAAAGATAGCCACGCGTTTGTAGACCACAATGAGTACCCCAAGTGGCCACATTAGGCGTGGCTATTGCCGTCAAAATCCACCATTTAGTTTAGGTTGCGACACAACGTATAAATACCCACCATAAGCAACCCTGCCGCCTTCAGCTTGGGGTTAGCGGTAGCAGGTGGTGGCGGGCGGACCGTTCCCTGTGTGGCAATGTCGCCTTTTTGCTTATTGATGCCGTGAACGGCTCTCGTGCCTCATTTGATCATGTTAACAATATAAACGTGTTTGCTTACTAGCGGTTTCAACTTTGCCGACAGTAGATGTAACTATTCGGATCTGCATTACGTTGAAATGAAATCAAATAGGTTTGGGCTTGATAGCGGCTATCGGCGACTTTCAATGCTATCTTACAGAGGTTATGCTTGCAAACTTGAGTATCACACTATCACGATTGGTGATGAAGATGAGATAAGGAATGAGGATGAGGTGGTTGATGCCTAACTGACAACTGTCGCGCTATAAACGGTTTGTTTATTCCTTGCTCCCAGCAAGTTTGTGTGAAGAGTAGGGCTCTCCCGGCGGCGGTGCCAACCGCTCGTTGAGCATGACACCGATGTTCGAACCGCTAGAAAGGGAAAGGTCTTGTCATCAACTCTCACTTTTATTGTCTTGGTGTTCCCGATTCAGATAGAGTGACTTACTCAAATATGTTATTTGGTTGTACATCTGTTGCTCACAATAGTTGCAATAGTTGTGAGCATATCCAGGTTATATGGTGGGCTAAGCTTGTATGTAGATTTTGATATTTCTCATAACAGCGTCAGCATTGTCTTAAAAAAACTACAGTTTCTGTCAAAAAGTACTATTCGTCGAATTACATTTCTCTATCTTTTACGCTTCTTCGTCTTCATCCTCAAGAGTGAAGGGCTCGGGCACCGGCGCTTCCGTGATGTACAACTGGCGCACCGTCTTGATCAGCTCCTTGGGTTCATTGGGTGTCAGGTCAGTCAACACCACCACTCCACCCGTGGCCAGCTTAAGCTTGCGTACCGGTTGGAAGCGGTTGTTGGCGTCAGCACCAATGTATTGCACTTGTAACGGCACCACTCGGGTCAAGTTGGCAATGTGGTAGCTATCCTTGGTGTGCTTTGGAAGAATCAATTGCTCCTTGTCTTCCTTCTCCTTGTCTTCCTCGGGAGCCGGCGACGACGAGGGAGCAGCGACGGTGGTGGTGGTCTGGGCCAGCGGCACCGATGCCACCGACACGGCACTATCCTTGCGTTGTCTGCGCTTGTGCTTGGCCGTAGTCAGCAACACGGCGGTGGCAAACTTGCTCTCCTTTTGCTCCTTGTTTTCTTCAACCTTGGACGGGTACGCAAACACTTCGGGCTTGCAGTGGCACACCACGTCGAACGCCTTGGGCGCCTTCAAGTCCAGAGTGACACCAATGACGGTGGTGGGGGCAAACGAAAGCAGCAAAAAGTGGGCCATGGGGAACCAGTACCACAGTTGACAGAACAACGCCAACCCAATGACCCCGGGAGTGTTCAAGGTATTGGTGTGGGCGTTTTCAAGGGAGATGGTCAGGTTACGACCACCAGCGTCGATGATACCTTGAGCAAGAGTGGCACCAAACTTGGCAAGGGCATCTTCGTGCTTGGCCTTGATCGTCGACACGTAGTTCTTGGTGTACTTGGTGACGGCAGGGAAGGTGGTTTCGGTTTGTTGAATGAGGATCAATGACAGAGCCACGTGCGCCGCTTGACGGACAAAGTCCACCGGATCCCGCAGAAGCGGCTCGACAATGGCGAGGGCTTCGGCGTGAGCCTTACCGGCACCAGCAATCCCGAGGGCCATGGCGGCCCCGTACCGGACGTGGGGGTTGTGCAGTTGCGACAAAAGACGCACAAGTTGCGGCGCCTGGGTGTGGTCCCGGACGAGAACAAACCCAAGACCAAGCACCGCTGCCCGGCGCACGTCATCCAGGGGGTCCAGCACCGCCAAATGAAGCAACTTCTGGATGGCGCCGTTGTCACCAGTACCACAGTAAGCAAGGGCAAGGGTGAAGGCACCGCCGTACCGTAAAATCAGCAGCTCCTGGCTGAGCATGTCCTCGATGGCACCATCGGCCACCAGCATGCGACCAAATTGGAGGAGAGCTACCCCGATGGCCAACCCGCGAATGATGTGTTCGTGCTGAGTTTCCTTAGCGTAGGTCAACATGTCTTGCGTAGCTTCTTCGGAACCCAGGCCCAGCATCACAAGACCCATGGCAATACCGGCGGCCTGCCCCAGCACAGCCAGGTCCAGGTAGAGCACCACCTTGAGCGCCTCGTAAAGTTCCACCAGCCGGCACCCCATGCCGGCAACACCAGCCCCAAGACAAGCCCCATGGAGCATGACATCGGTGTCCAGGGTCCCAGCAGCATTGCCGTGGTCGTCGATGAAATGTTTGAGGTATTCCAACACTTCCTTGCCGTGACCGGAGAAGATAAGACCAAGGGCGAAAAGCAGTCCCCCGCGGGTGTAGGCACCGGTAGCAGCAGCAGCACCTTGCGCCGACCCGCCGGCACCGGGAGGAAGGTACGGCCGCAAGATGGTACGCCCGTGAGACAAGTTACCCTTGTGGATGACCCCAAGAGCAGCGGTGGCCAGGAACTTCAGCCAGTTGGTGGCTTTACCCAACCACTCGAGGTTCTTACGGAAAAACAGGTCGTCGGTGGTACCGGCGTGCATGTAGGCGTTGGCAAACGTCACCGCCAGGTGGAAGATCGACAGACGGCCGTCGAGCAAGTCCTTGGTGCGGTTCAAGATGCCGACGTCGGCGGCGTTGTTTTTGTAGAGGAAGGTCAAATCCAAGTCGCACAGCGGCACCCCCAGGAGGATCATCTTGACCTTGGCGTCCTGGACGTCCTTGGCGACATCATCCAAGAATTGTTGGTGAGCGGTGGATACGAGATCAAATGCTCCTTGGTAGGCAACGAGGTCGAGCCCTTGAGATACCAAATGGTCAAATAATCTTACGGCTAACTGAGTGTCGTTAAGCTGGACGACAATGCGGAAGGCGACGTAGAACGGCTCGGGGTTTTGCGGCACCGTACCTTCCATCAACACTTCGACGAGAGCATTCAACACTTCGGTGCGGAACCCGGGGGACAGCACCACCTGGTTGGTGACGCTAAGCACGTAGCTGACGAGCTGGGGCAGCCGGTGCAACACCAGGCGAATAACGTCGAGACGATAGGTTTCGAGGGCAAGACCAAGCGACAACTTGTCGTCGTGGCACTTGTGGAGCATTTGTTCAAAGATCGCTTGCAACCGGGGGTCGGCGGCGTCGCCCTTGCCGTGGTAAGCGGCGGCCTGAGCCTCGGTGTACTGGGCAATACACCGCGATACCGTTTGTTCAACATATTGAGACTTTTCGTTAATATCGAACGCCGGACCAGCTAAAAGAGCATAGTTAACCGACTGGTCGTAGTCGCCGAGATTGTAGTAGCACTTGGACACCACCAACGCCGCCAATTGGCGCAGAGGGAATTGTGGGTCTTCCCACAATTGTTCGAGGATGTCGAGGGAGTTGGCGATTTCCGCCCAGTGGTTGTTGACCAGGTCGTTAAGCAGTTTGAGGGCATATTCCTTCAAGGTGTAGTCCCCTGGCTCGTTGAGCAACAGAAGAAACGGCGCTGCCGACACAAGGGCCATGGTGATGGTAGGAGATATCGATTTTCGCCACCGCGGGGACGATTTAATGAGAGGTGTGCGCGACCGGTGGGTGGCGACGAGCAAGGTTGGGACAATGGGTTATGAGGTAAATAAATGGGGATTTGGAGTCTATAAGATGTAATATATCATGTGTTGGATTGTCATGGAATAATTGTTATGTAATATTTCACATTGGGGTTAATGGTTACAGGCTTGCGACTCCATCAACACTATACAGTAAGGTTGATGAGAATCACGACAAATAACATCGATAGTAACAATGATCCCTATCCCACAATATGTACGTTTACAATTCCATCATTGGTAATTCAAACTTACAAGATTTTCGTTCATTACATCGGTCTAACCTCGTGTCTATTAGTCATTAAATGCATTAGTGCTACTCACGCCTCAGGGCTGATGAGAATCACCAGGTCCCCCCGCACAAACACCATCTCAGTACTCTTGGTCTCGGTCAGCCCTTGCTCCAGCCACACCGTCTCTTCGGCCTCGCTCAACACCATATTGCAATGGGAGTCGTACGCCTGCAACCGTCCCTTCATCTGGCGCGCTCCGCGCAATTTGACGACGACAATCTCGTCCAACTGGAATCTGATCAAGTCAAGCGGCTCGGTATTGTTCATGGCGTCGTAGTATGTGCCGCGTTGCAATTAATAGTCAGGGTCGATCACAATGATAGAGCCGATGTCGAACCAAAAGGTTTGTTCGCCGACTCGCTAGGTGCAGTACGCGCACCCACCCAGGAAATCTTTCATCACCTTAGGGAAGAGCTTCCTAGTCTAGACCCAGGTATCGCCAACGACCATGATGTTGAGACACGCCGTTGCCAGTGTCCGAGGTCTCCGCACATCGCTGGTAGCGCCGGCCCGCAAGCTTCGCTTCGACAACTTGAAGGACATCAAGTTGCGGCCACCGGTGTTGCCCAGCCACAAGAACTTCGACGTGTCGCCCGACCACCCGTTGTGGGGGTTCTTCCGGGACCAAAAGGCGTTGCGGACGCTGGACGAGTTGGACAGCGACTCCCGCGAGTGGCTGATGCCCGAGCTTCGCCGCAAGTCGTTCGAGGACTTGCACCGGTTGTGGTACTTGGTGCTCCAAGAACGTAACGTCCTTGCCCGGGAAGTGAGATTGCTGGAGCTGATTACTTACCGCAAGACTCAAGGTCACCAGGACTTGGACGACAAGCTCAAGTTGACGCAAAAGCGGATCAAGACGGTGTTGCTCGAACGGCAAACCGCCTACGAACGGGTGCAGACGATGACGGAGAAAAAGTACCAGTTCCTCGAACAGTTTGCCGAAGACTACCTTGCTGCTGACGAAGCCAAGCTTTCGGCGATGAACGACAAGTTGGTGAGATTGCAATATGCCTTTTTCGGCATGGAACCGAGATTGGAAGACTTCCACCGTGACGACATCGACGCCACCTTCATGGAAGGGTTGCTGTACGTCGCTGACCTTAAGGCGCAAAAGTACAACCAAACCGCTACCGAACCCCTTGAGTTGCCTCTCAAGGCGGTGCTGGAAGAGTTGCCGTGGTTGTTGCAAGATCCTGCCACCGCTGCTGCCGACGTGGTGGAGATGAGAGGCCAAGGCGTGGAAGCGGTGCCTCCCTACAAGGCCATCGAGTATGTCCGGACCAAGTTGGGGTTGTAAGTCATGTATATAGGATAATACCAACTATCAATCGATCATCTACTACTGATATTAGCGGTATCAAATGTATGCGTATATTTTTTTTGAGTGAATAATAAGTTACTTCTTTTCAAATGCCAGGTGGGCAATCTTGTCGGTCAACTTGTTCAACAGTTCGTCGGCCTTTTCTCCCAATTTGTACCAGTTAATCGAGTAGAGCCAGTTGACCCCCTTGATGATTTCGTGGTTCCAGATGTCCTTGCACGACTCGGCAAACGGACGTTGGACAAACTCGACCTTGGACGTTACCGGCACCACTTCGTCCCACTCGTTGTAGTTCGACAACATCCGCTTGTTGATGATGTCGTCCAGCATCTGGAGGGAGCGGGAGGCGACCAAGGCGTTCTTCTTGATGTATTCTCCGGTGTAGTATGTCAACAGCAGGGCTAAAAGCACCCCGCCGAGGAACCCGTGGATGCGTCCGCCCATGATTTATCACTTGGTTCCTGTTTGGTGAGACGAGACAGCCACTGAGAGATTTCGCTTTTCGTTGGTGCGACCCATGGTTGGTTGATGGCAGGAGATAGATGGATGAGTAGGGGACAGCCTATTGAAGATATCGAGGTCAATGATAGTATTAAGTACACCGAAAAATGTAGAAAAAGTTGATACGGTTTTAAATTAGTTGATTTATTGGGCGTCAAGGTGATAATTTGTCGTTTACGTGAAATTTTCGTCGTGCCATTCTCAAATCATCTCAATTGTCGTGTCACCCTCAACTTTGGCTTCGTCAGATGTCGATCGCGCGACAAAGAAGCTGGCGATAATGCCCATAATCACCGCGACTATAGCCAACCCGACTTGGGCGGCTGCAAACCCAATTACCAGTCGCCCAATACGACACAAATTGCGCGGAAGTCGGCCCCAGATCGACATTTGGACATAGTCACAATCATGAGCCCCATAAAAAATTGCCATCGTCACCATGGTGGCGATCCAAAGCGCCAACGTACAGAAATCGAGAAAGGTGGCCACAATCGCTACCAGTACCGATTCGACATCGCTCCAAATTAACATTGGTACCACTACCGCCATCGTGATGCCAACCACGGACGTAGCAAGGGCTAAATCAGCGTAGGAAAAGGAAAAACCATGATCCTGGTAGTTGGTCTCAATGACCACGGCCATGGCAAGCACGATGATGCCGATGATGAACTGGGCGCCCCTAATGATAATGGCAAACAAGTTGAATGCTGGTGACATCAGTTGCGGAGGACAAGGTGAGATAGTGGCTTCTCAATGGTCTATTTACACTACTGAGAATGGTGTGAGCTCATTTAATGATGCCATTTAACGGTACCGCTTACCCGTTACTCTTCCTTTAGTTCTCTGACCTTACCGTTTCGTCCTTCGTCTCGTGTATTCTTCTCTCGCGCAAACGCGACTTGTCAACCGCATGTCAACGAATAGACAACTTTAAAGTATGGCCATGTTCGATGACGTCAGTGACAGGTTACCAGGGTTGTGGCCACCGTTTTCAGGGATAGTACCAGAGGAACACAAACCCAGAGGTCACCAAAACCTGACTAATATCATCCTGTTTAGTAATGCTCCGAGGACACCGGTTTTCACCCACTGAATATTGCCATCTTGACCATCTTCTTTTGTCAATTGTAGTGAGGGGGCAGCGCCGTTGCTGCGGTGCCTACAGCAATACATCAGCCGCGCAACTATAGGTAACGGCAAAACCCCTGAGCCGATTCAGGATTAAGCAACCGGATCTTAACAGAGAGATACAGTTAGAACTCATCTCGAAAAGATCTAGGAGTCAGGTACCCAATGATGAGATTGGCGACGCCACTTGCGAGATCTTGGCCTTTTTTTTGCCATCATCCTCTTGGCACAAGGGACAGACAAAAAAACCCGTAAATGACCTCATAAGGCTAGTCTCATCTTTAAGTGCGTGTCCTGCACACTACACGTGAAATTGGCGACAAGGATGACAAGGCGGCAAACAATTAAAAACACCCCCAATTGCCACCACCATCCCACCCAATTTCCTTCCACTTTCTCCCACAATGCCTGCAGTGAAAGATTTCGATGCTGTGGTCAAGGTCGCTCGCGGCTACTACGACCGTTACGGTAGATACCATCGCAGTTCGTGGGACCGCTACCGGTGGCTCCTCTGGCTCTTGCTCCTTATTCCGCTTTTCTTCATTCTTTGGGGCATCATTCGTCGTCAAAGAACGGGTAAGGTGGTGACGTTGAACCAAGGGTTCTGGAAACCTGGTCACCAACAGCAATCGCAATACGATAACCAGGCTCAGTACAACCAGCCGCAATACAACCAGGCCTACACCCAACTGGCTCCCGCTTACAACAACCAAGGTGACTACAGTGCTGGCTATCAGGAAGGCTACCAGACCTACGCTCAGGCTAACACTGGCGCTACTGGTGCTACCAACAACAAGGCTTACGACGATAGCATTGCGCCTCCTCCTGGTCCTCCTCCCGAAAACGAATACTATGCTCCTCCTCCTGGTCCTCCCCCCGCTGCGACCAAGTCGTAAGTTATGTAAAGGTTTGGAGTTTTCGAATGCCATGGAGTTCAATTGCCATGGTGCCATCTTTCTTTCTCGATAGATCTTGTATCGTTCGCTTAATATATACCCGTGTACTCGCTCATTGTAGATCACAATTTACCCTGAAATACAGTTGCAATCATCATGTGGGTAGTGGTTCGTCGCAGAAGAGGATGGCTTCAGCTCCGCTGGCTATTTTTCCTTCTCTTGCTTATCCCGTTGGCGATAATTGTTGCTCTTCTCGCCTCAGGATTATCACGAAGACGCCGGCGTCGAGCCCGGGTGGTGACGTCGACCGAGGCTCTGCTGAGATATAGCAATGCCAATCAATGCTGAAAAAACAGACAGGGTTTTTGGGTGCAAAATTTGTGATGGGGTGTCGATGTGATGACAACTAGATGGAGACATGCGCACCCATCATCACCAAGATTAAGTTATAATTAGCCATATAGCTAAGCTTTTTAGGGGCTTTGGCGAATGAACAGCCAGCGTTTGTACTCCATACCGATTAGCTTTGTCGATACGACGACGGTACCACTTGACGACCACCTCCCGACCAATTAGCAATTAAGGTCAGAGTCGTCGGCTTCTCCTACCTTGCATCAGCTGCAAGGAACAAGACAATACCTTAGCTCCGGTAAGCGACTAGTGGTCGCCACTGGCAACGGCAAACGCCACCTTGTCAAGATGCCACCCCCCAAAATGTCCCCCAAAATGACGTGATTTCGGCAGAGCTAAGCCTGCATTGAGCATGGCCAATTTCATTGTGGATCGAGCTTCCCTGTCGGTTGTGGGTTAGTACACCGAGAGACAAAGGGAATAGGCACCACGGTGGAACGAGTAAATTGGAAAAAAAAAAATGCCACACGTCATTTCATGTGTGGAGGCTAATCGTCATTTTCCTCCTCATCGTCATCATCACCGACATCGATGGTATAATCTCAGGCCAAAGTGGCTGGCGTGCATTTTTTTTTTTCGTTTATCTTTCAACGACGTCACGATCGACACGAGTGCATCGGCATCGGCAGTGAGCCCTGATGTTTTCCTCGATAGTGTGTATGACTAGCGACACACGCCAAAGAATAGTCTTGGGGTTAGCTTGGATTAGCCAGGGGTTAATTGTTTAATGCTATCACTTTCCAGCTAAAAGTTTAGGGTCACTATTGCCGGGGACGGTGATGATGAATTGGCTGGTGGTACCGACAGGAGGGCAGGGACGACGACTAAGGTTTTGCGGTGCGGGTGCAGGGCGTGGCATGGCGACCGGACAGGCCATGGCGAGTTGGGCTTAATGCTCGATTTGTCGGCGCCAGCTAAGTGTCGTTCAAAGTTTATTATCGGCAAAATCTAGACCTTTGTTTCTAGACACCTCGCTAATGTGAACCAGACACTATGGTACGAATGCGGGCGTGCAGCTGCGTGCGTAGCATCCCACCAAACGGAAAAAATAATTACTGGTAATGGTGATGGTGCCCGGAGCGAACCAGGGCTGGCGCCAGCATTTCCAACCACACCCCCCCCACATGCCTGGGCCAAACGAAGGGTGAGGGATCGGCATTCGGATTATTGTTTCCACGCAGTGCGCCCGGCACCCTGCCGCCCAGGGAATGATAGCCGGCACGGCATCATCTGCTTTAGAGAGATTTTTAGCGAGGTTAGGCGTAGGCACCAAAGGGTTCCTACGTGGCAACCGGAGATGGTTCTCCGTAAACGGAGGTTAAGTCAAGCGTCAACCACCACACTATCGCACAGGCCACATGGGCTTCTTCTTAATCAGGGTCATGTCAGCGACATTTCCTCGGGGGACAGAGCTGATGTTTACTCCATGGTTGGTTCGCCTCGAAACTTCATTTCTCTGCCACTTTCGACCCCTTACAACACCTGGGATGGTCTCAGGGGGACCAAAAATAGAACTGACGTCGTCACCAAGAATGTACGGGGCGCTAAGCGACGGCCATTGTTAGGTTTATTCGCTGGCAGGGCGTGTTTGGCTCTGGCCCCAAACGGGGCACCCGATACGGTGCTGCCGAGCCCGATATCGCCCTGCACGCGTCGATGTCATCGCCGTCGATGGCCGCCGTTACCGGGGGCGTATTTCGGATTAGGCTTCGTGGCTGGCAAGGCTAAATCGTCTAGTGACCGCGAGTGGAGTTTTTGGTGACGAGGTGCGGATGGCTAACGCGATGGTTAACCCAGCGAGCTTTGCGGCTTTACGCAACAGTGAGGTCATAGCAAAGCCGGCCACACTGATTAGACAGCTATGGTCGTTAACTTGCTGGCGAATTCTCCTTCGGAAGAATCATTCCTGAGCAAGTGTCGCCGTGCTCGCTTCGGCACTAGCACTAGCGCCATTTCTGTGACTTTGAGCCCCATCATTCTCGCCTGGTGCCTTGGTTTAGTGAGGCACCATACCATCGACGAGATGTCGACACCAAGACGCCTCCATGGGTTTGTGGCGGAGAATTTGTGGCCACAAATGTGACACAAACAGTCAACTGATCCTAGCAAACCCCTCACTAGTTTCTCCGATAGCAAACGCCGTCTTATTCTGGTGTGTTCTGTGTTGTGATTTCTATAGTCACTAAAGTGCGATTATGAAATCAGCATGCTCTATGTACAACAATGGGTAAATGATAATGATGATGATGATGATGATGCAATTATAATGGGAAGGAGTGGAAGTAGGCTGCCAGAGCCTACGGGCCGATGTCGGGACCCAACTCGTCCTTGTTGGGCCACGGCCAGTGGAGTACGTCGGCCGGAGTCGCTTTTGGAGGCGGCACTTTGGCCAGGTCGTGTTTGACCTTGTGGTAGTGATCGATGTGACGAAGAGCGTGGTCGCGAGGAAGCAGTTGTAAAAGCACCACGAGGGTGTGGCGATTGGGGACAAACCCAAGGTGTTCCCACCACTTGATGATGCTAGCAAGCTCGTCGGTGTACGAGTACTGGTGGAGAAGACGGAGGTACAGTTGCCAGCCCACTTGGTCCATGCGAGTAGTCAGCACGTAGCGTTTAAACTGATGGACGGCAATCTGGGGAGCAAAGAGTACACTACCATCGGCTAATGTCCATTCCCAGCGTCCCTTACGAGCGGCTCGAACTAGGGCACAGAGACTGGTGGCATTAGGCACACCATCAGCCATCACAAGTCGTTGGTAGTGGCTCCATACCAGTTGTGGTTCCACCATCGATTCTCCGTCTAAGAACTCGCCAATGGCTTGGTTTGTGTGGACTGGCATCGCCTCAAAGAGGTGGCGAGCGTACTGGATTGCCAGCATTGTTTTAGCTTCGGTTTCGGGAAGTGCCCATGGAAACGGATGGTACCGAAGGCCATCGTTACGGTGACGATAAAGAAGACGAATGTGACGAGGAACGAGGATGCTGCGAAGTTGAGGCTCGATATTCATCGCCACGAGGGAGGAAGTGATGGCAATAAGCCCGCGGTACAGTTTCACCGTAGCTAGTACTGCCTCGACGATCTCACGAGTCACGAGAGTATCGTGGGCGTGTTTCTCGAGTTGTTTCATCACCAAAATGGCTCGTTCTTCCGTCAATATCCCGAGGGGTCGAAGTTTCCGTAAGAACATGAGCCATAACCACAGCGTCAGTCCCCCTCGAGCGAGAGCTTGGTTAAACAGAGCCAATAGCGTTTCTGGTTGGGTACAAAGGGTAAGTTCGACGGCATCAATCACGTGTTGCTGACGTCGAGTCACTGACGACGAAAGGTAGGCCGGGTGACGTCCCCAAAGCTGACGAGCCTTGGATGGCAGCTGAGCAAACACCGCCATGGCAATGCTAGCAATACCACAAAGATCAAGGTCGTTAACGGGACTGGGGAGATGGCGGACAAGGTGTTCGTACACCGCTACCAAGCTGTGGCTCGTACTCAGATGGTGGATATTAGCCGAGTAGAACTTGCGAATTAATTGCCACATGACGTAGTTAACCACCAGCGGTCGCTCTCCCGGAATAATGGTAATTGATTCAGTAATAAATCGATGAAATTTCGGCGACAGCACCAGGTAGTAGCCGATGGTGTACCCGAGTAAGTTTTCAAAGTAACCTTTAACTCGCGCTGATTCGAGCAGCGCTGCCATCCCCACACCGTACTCGAGCCAAATGTCGACCTGAAGGTCTAGTTCTCGGGCCAGACGGGGCAGTCGAGTTAGAACGTCTCCCAATACGAATTCGGGGATATCCACCATATGAGCAAGAGCACCACACGCCTCAGTGACGTTACGAGCACAGATCAGAGCCACGTACCGTTTGAGCTCCAGCGGCACTTGGTGAAGGTTATTTTGAAGCAATTGGCTGGCCACCAGCGCCTCGAGAGGCAGCGCCACTCGTCGAGTAATGATCGAGGTGGTGGGGTGAGTCCGTGTGAGCTGGGTGCGGAGCAAGGCGCCGGGGATGGTGTTGTCGACCTCGATGGCGCCAACACGGGCTCGCTGGTGATTCCCCACCGCTCGTCGGTACGCCTGGCGACACGCCTTGTCGTAGAACCGGTGGGAGATCATCCATAGGGTTTTCGCGATGCGGTCGCACCGATGTTAGTTAGATAGACCAAGGGCACAATAGGACGAAAAGTATTGGTTAATAGTCATGAAATACTGTATAAGTGCCTGAAAGAATTAGAGTTATATGATGAAAAATTACAGACTGTAAGAAATTGTTCATTTAATTGACTTTTGACGTCTTGAGCGTGGATTTAGTCGTCGTGTTTCCCCGTAATTGTCGCACTTTATGGTACCTGAATTCAGGGCCTCGAGGAAAATAGACTTGACTAACGTTGAGAAGGTTAGCCATCACGATTTTTAAATATTATGGGAGTCTTTCTTAACGATAGTTTTCAAATAATATTTGATGATCATTTGGTATTTAGTGATTTTCATGGGATTCTTTATCAGATGATGGCTTTTTGTGGGGTTGCGCTCGATCATTATCCCTAAATCAGTTCTGATTTGTTTGAACTTTCACCCCCGTGATTTTTATTGATGAAACACAAACTACCACAACAAGGTCATGATGCTATTAAAGCTATATTCCTGACCATCAGCTCAAATCATTAACCGGCTCTACATTTACCCTGCACAGAAGCGCATCACTCATCGTGCATTGCTAGTTGCCATCATCCACCTCTGGCACCATTACCTCCCCCACCATCGCCGCTAGCTTCCCGTGAGCTCCCGACACACTTCAACAGTCGTGCTACACACTCCATGGACAATGCTGTTGCCCCATCTTCGCATGGTACGCGATGCTAAACGGGAACTAGACGCGACTGGTACTGACGACGGGAGTCGACGGCGGCGCAAACGGGCCAAACCGGAGGCTACCGCTACTCCCGAACCAGTATCGGAACCGACCCCAACTCCGATAATGATATCTAGCGATAATGACGACTCTGACGATTCTGATTTCGAAGATATCTTTCCTAGCACCACACGAGAGCAATCACCTACAAATACCACCACAATCGATAAATCTACTGTCTCGGATGGAGATTCTGACTTTGAAGATGTTGATCTTGATGGTCCGCCTCCAATGACAGCGACTTCAACAACTTTAGCACCTCCTCTGTCGACAAAGACGGGTGATAACGATACTTTGGTAATTGCTCTCCATGAACCGGAACCGGTGAAGAAAGTGGTTAAAGTGATTCCCAAGGAAGAACGGGCTGTTCGACGATGGTGTCACATGGCTTTTATCGTGGCAATGATTGGCCATTGTCTTATACGGAACAAATGGGTCAATTCAGAAGAACTTCAAAAGAAACTCGCTTCAAGTGTATCCCTGCAAACGCGAGCATTACTCCATCCATCGACGGCTGGTCCTAACCTTCTCCCGGTGGTGAAACTGCGTAAGTTTCTCGATGGGCTTAAGCGAACCATGCTTGTATTCTCTAAAAAGTGGAAAGTGCTGTACCAGGGAATATTATTCAAGACATGGGGTGAGCTTGGGATGCTTCAGAGGGGAACGTTTCGAAAGCCAATGACTCGAGCTAAGTGGCAACAATTGATCCAAGAGTTTAACGGTACTCGGGATATGGGAGCTCAAGCTTATTGTGCCATGTTGAGAGGTCTCGGCGTGCGAGCCCGGCTTGTTCATTCAATTCAAGCTCCAGATTATACTTCGATTGTTCCTGATGTGACACCTCCGGAAAAGACTCCCAAAAAGACCGATACGCCAAATCATCAACCAGTGGTGGGATCGGGTAAACAGAAGTTTCTTCAACAAGTGCGTCAGTTTTCTCCAGCTCCCGAAGAAGTCACCAATAGATTCCAGGACTCGTCGTTCCCCGTGTGGTGGGTGGAAGCATGGGACAAGTATGCCAAAAAGTGGGTGGCCATAGACCCTGTGGTTCTCAACCACATGGAGGTGCCACCGCAGCGACGCAAATCTAAATTTGAACCTCCCGGTTCCGATCCACGTAACCAGCTCCATTATGTGCTTGCCTTTGATGCTAAAAATAGGGTCAAGGATGTTACTCGCCGGTACAGTTTGCAATTTAATGCTAAAACCCAAAAGAAGCGTATCGGACAATACTCGGAAGATTGTCATTTTTGGTACGCCAATCTCATGCGGAAGCTTGGAGGTGATAAGGTTACTCAGCTTGATGTTCTTGAAATGAAAGAGTTCCACGATCGCGACTTGGCGGAAGGTATGCCCAATAATATGGGCGATTTCAAGAACCATCCCTTGTATGCGCTTGAGTCACAACTTCATTATAATCAGGTGGTTGAGCCCAAAATTAAAGTGGGGACATTCCGACCTAAGACACTGAAAAAGGGCCAGAACAGTGCTCCGCTTATTCCCGTGTATCGACGTGCCAATGTCAAAACGTTGAAGCTGGCAAAAGCGTGGTGGATGCAAGGACGACAGCTTAAGGTTGGAGTACAACCACTCAAAGTAAGACCCGCTAAACTGGAAGAAGAAGAAGACGAACGACTATATGCCGAAGACCAAACCCAATTATTCATTCCTGAACCGATCAAGGATGGTAATATCGTTAGAAATGCCTTTGGTACTGTCGATTGTTACGTGCCTCTGATGGTTCCAGAAAATGGGTGGCTTATACCCATGGATGAGTATCCCATCAAGGTAGCAGAAAGAGCCGCTCGTATTATTGGCATCGACTACGCACGAGCAGTAGTGGGGTTCTCATTCAAAGGTCGTCGTAACGTCAAAGCTACTGAGGGTGGTGTGCTTGTAGCTCTGGAGTTTCGGGAAGCCATGGAGGCAGTAATGGACTGTTTGCTCGAAGAGGAAGTGGAGAGAATCAGACACGACAAGGAGCTTGCCGGACTCAAGTTGTGGAGATTCTTCATTGCCAAATTACGTGTGGGTGAGCGTCTTGATCGCGAACATGGCGAAGTGGAGGAAGAAGAAGTTGCATCTGAGGATGAGGGAGCAGATCTGGACTTTAGTGTGGGGAGTGAGGATGAAGGTGGTAGTGGAGATGAAGTTGTGAGCAAACCGGAATCTAGAGAGGCTCGAATGAAAAATAGACGGTCGAGACTGGTATCGGTGGCTCCATCGCAATCATCTTCTGATGATGAGTATGGTGGAGGATTCATTAACGAAAATGCCGGTGGCTTTATCGAGTATGATAACCATGATGGCGGCTTTGTTGTGTCTGATAATGACGATACCGGTGGAGGGTTTATGGTCCCCGATAGTGATGACGACATGCCCAACCAACCTACTAAGGTCAACAAACCCAAAGTTCTGGCTGACGAAGGAGATGATGATGATGATGATGATGATGCTGGTGGTGGGTTTTTCGTTGCTGAAAATGACCTGGTACCTCCAATGAGAGAAGCACCAAGAAATAACTCACTTACTCAACCGGATTTGGATCTTCCCGATGATATGTTCGAGTACAACGACGCTGGTGAACTTGTTTACAACCCCGACGCTGCGTCGAAAAACTCCGATACCCCGAGTCACACTGAGATCCCATCGCCATCGCCATCGCCATCGAATTCGCCTTCTCGTCCTCCTCGGTCTCCCTCAGCTACTGCTCCGGTGATGTCGCAGGTCGAACTTCATCGGCTAGAACAAGAGGAACAAGAGTTTGACTTTGACTACGATAGCGACTAACAAAATTAGAAACGCATTACGTATAATTTTTTAATGACCACAAGACTTATGACTCTAAATAGCTCTTAGCGGCACCGCGAATAAATTTTGCACATAAACTGAAAATTGGAGCCGTATGCCCTCTCTTATCAATCATGCGCGTGCATTATGTCGTCCCCCAGACAAGATTGCGTTTTGCCACATTACCATCATTTCTTGGCTAGACCATGCTGATGATCGGATGTACAGTATGTACAGTACATTGTAGGGTTACAAACAGGTGAATGATCAGGCTTTTCTTGTGGTTTTTGGTGCTAATGTTACATTGGTAAAAGCTTTTTCAACGCACGTTGGGTACGACGTGGGAACTACCTTCCTATTCCGGATGACACACTTTTGCGCAGCCGTGCTCCGTGTCTCCGTTATATATATAAATAATCGATGACGGCAACGATCAGTTTGACAGGTGCTTGACAGTCTTGGCAACCGGCGTTGTCTGCATATTTACGCTAGCCCCAGATGGTGTCCGTGGCAGAGAACGTGCTTGCCACGATCGGGACGGTGTTTTGGTGTATCCAGCTTGTACCCCAGATCATACGAAATTACCGGGTCAAAGACTGTGAAGGGTTGCCCCCCTTGATGATGTTTTTATGGGCAGCTCTGGGGGTACCGTTTTCCATCTATTTCTTTGGTATCGACGGGCTGATACCTCTCCGGATCCAACCCCAGCTTTTCACGTTTTTCTGTCTTGTGCTGTGGGTACAGCTGCTCTACTATCCCCCGGTGAAGATGGAACGCAAACGGTTGCTTATGTATGTCACTGCGTTTGTGGCGGTTGCCGTGGGACTTGAAGTCGGGTTTATCCTTTGGTTACGACCCCTCCATCGTCGGGGCAAAGAGTGGCCCATGATCATTATTGGGGTGGTTGCCCTGGTATTGTTAGCTGTGGGGTTAGTGCCACCGTACTTTGAGTTGTTTAAACGTCGGGGACGGGTTGTTGGTATCAACTTCATCTTCTTGGTGATGGACTCGTTGGGGGCTTTGTTCCTGTTGTTGCTGATTGTTGTTGGTGAGATGGACGTGATGCTGTTGACGCTTTATGCGATTGTGCTTGCCATGGAATTGGGGATATTTGCTAGTCAAATCATCTGGTACTTGTTCCTTGGTGGGAGGAGAATCATTCGTGAAGAGAAGCAAGCGGCGAAATTGGAGAAGGAGGAAGCCGAAAAGCTTAGCCAATACTCAGGAGAACCCAGCCTTCAAGGCAATGACAGCTCCGTTGGAAGTGGCGATAATGACTCGGATAATTACGATCGTCACCTCGAAATGGTGGATGACAACGATGATGCGAAGATCCCGTAAATAGACTTAAACTGTGGATGATACTGAATCCTAGTCTTCCCCTAATTATATTATGATATACGAAACATTCGATTAAAGCTTGTCCTGCTTGTATTAGATGCCAAATATAAAAAAAGAGATACAAAAAGTGGAAATTAGGTCTTTCAAAGAGAACTTCAAACTGGGAAAAAAGGGCCAGCCCTTCACGAACGTTTGCCGATGATGGGCATAAGCTTAGTAGGCATGGTGAAGTACGAATTCTGCTTAGTAGCAATACCAGCGAACCCACAAGCCCAACCAATCACACCGGTAATGATAGAGAAACTCCCAGCAGCTTTAGTCACAGCGGGCAGACCAGTAAAAGCCATGGCTGCCAACATGATAAATGTAAGAAGCAAAGTGCTGCACATGGCAAAGAAGGCCCAGGTGGCTTTCAACGTGAAAGTCCACATCAAAAACGTGAAGATCACCCACCCCAACATGAAGAAACCTAAAGCATTACCCATTTGAGCGTGATCAGTACCGTAAGCTCTAGCAATACCAAAGGCAGGAAGTTGGACACAGCCAAAGGCAAACCAGAACGCTCCGTATGACACAAACGACAACGCCCCAAAAGTATTGCCTAATACCATCTCCCAATACCCAGCAAGCGTCAAAAGGAGAGCCCCACAAAACATCGCCATACCAATGGTGATTTGGTTTACGTGGATCCCCTTAACGCCAACCATGATAAGTCCCAGGGTCACTGACGATAAGCCAAAACCCGCAAGCCCCAACGGAGCTGGGTTACCGAAACTGTGGGTGGGACCAGTCAGGTACCGTTCCACTTGGAACGTACCACCAAACGCTTGTTGTAAATCCGACCGGAGATACTTTTGTCCCCCCAACACCACGTACTGGTTGTCGTCACCACATAATTCGACTCTCAGTACTGGCTGCGAAAGCGACGATCCCAAGGCTTCCTTCAGCGTCGACTCAGAGGAAACTGACATGATTGAGTTGTGATGATCATTCTATGCTTGAGGCTAGATTATATAGTACAAGAATTGGGAGGGGAAACGGTAAGAATTGGCCGACCTGGGGGTAGCCTTGATTCCCAAAAGTGACAAGTAATTGTGGGGAAAATGCACCATCGGCTCAGCTTGGCCGAGGTCATCAACTCCGAGTGACAATACTGTGGCTAATTTTACGATGATTTGATGGCTAGAGTAGTCATTACTTGATAGTTAGGGCTAATCGTAATCGATATGAATTTAAAATAAGGTTTAATCGTCGTTATGGTTGGCAATACGAGAATACGAGATTTCGATGCCGTTAGTTATACCTCGGTCCATTGTCGCCTGAGCTATCAAAGCAACGCTGCAGAGGGAGGGGATGAAGGTGGGGCGGGCACTGATGCAGTATAATCGAATTGATCTCGAGGTGCGGATTATCTCGTATAATTCGGAGATACCCGCAGATACAAGGTACACCCGAACAGATGATGTCAATTACTGGAGATCCAACTTAATCGTAATAAACTGTTGTGATTGGGGAGTAATTGTAATTACAGCTCTGTCTCAGAACCAATTCCCCGCCTCCGGTTTGGGACGGTTTCCCCGCATTTATCGTGGTGCCAAATCTTGGCGGCGCCACCGCAACGGGCGCGAGCGGCTCGAAGGTGGTCTCTCGCCATTTCAATCGCCACAAAAGCCGATGTATAGTACCCTATGGGGAATGGGTGATTTATGGTGGCTAGGTCAATCAAATGAGAGTAGTAATGGGTACCACGGGATCGAGTACATTGTTGGTGGTTATATAGTTGTACATGGTTAGATAACCTTGACACTAGTGACAAATTGGGGTTGATTAGACTCATATCTATTTTATTCTCTTGCTGGAAGTGGCAAAATACGTTAATTGGACACATTAGTGGAGCGTACAAGGGCGGGTGGTACGTTAATTATGGTAAATGCGGGGTCCTCGTCAGGCGGCATCGGCGTCGTCCAATTAAGTCACCAATTACGATCAACGACCAATTATCTTCAAATCCACTTTTAACTCGTCATTAAAGTGATTTGGAATTCAATTACCTTAAAAGAATTATCCCTTTTCATCGCTGATGATGGTGGAGATGCGCTCGGCGTCATCGGGGTGCGCGTCACACACCCGGAGATATCTCCGGTTCCCTAATGGCAATATGATAGTCAAGATGGTCAATACCAAAAAACAAAAAGTAAGCCAGAATAAAAGAGTTGTTAACGTTGACTCATACGCTATTTGTTGTATGCGTCAATTCTCAGTTGGGTAGTGAGTATAGATGGGAAGTAAGGGTGTTGGTTTATGCGATCGGGGATCGGTGACAGTGGCGGGGCTCACAACCAAAAATTCGCACCCGTTGCCACCAAGCGCGCGGCGCGCCCACCGTCGCACCTAGCGCCCTTTTTTTCGCCCCAACCTGCCGACTCGGGCTTCGCCCTCACCCTGGCAACCCTTCTCCACTGAGCGCCTCTACCGCGAGCGGCGGCGCCCACTTTTTTTTTCCCCGAAAGCCGCGCTGGCGCGCTGGCGCCGCCAATTCCGTTCATCCAAGCGCCACCCCCCACCTCGTGGCTAATAGCGTCTTCGTGTCTCCATCGCTACGACCACACACACACATCCGGATTGTGCTCCCGGAACCATGTCGTCGTTCCAGCCATTGAACCTAGTTGAGGACGACAAGAAGGAGCTCGACGCCCAGCATTCGCGCGAGCTCCAGACGGAGCAGGCCATCCATCTTTACCAGCAGGCGCTTGAGTTGCACCACCGCGGCGACCTTAAGGGTCTGTACGACACCTATGCCGCGGCATTCCTGCTCGAGATCGTCCTGAACCACTACTACGAGGAGGAGCTGTTGGTGCGAGGCATTCAGAACGGTGGGGACAATACTGCTAACGACGATCTCCAGTTTCTTCTGCAAAACGTGCGGCGGCTCCGCTACCTTCTCTTCCGCAATCGGGGGATGTTGTTTTTGGACATTTTAAAGCGGTTTGTTGATCAGCGGGCGCCGGAGCTTCCCGAGGCCGCCGCCATGCCCAAGCGCCCGCGGCGGCTTAAGGCGAAGCTGGCAGCGCGACTTGAAGCTAGCGGCGACAACGCCAGCGACGGCGCCAGCGGCGATCGCGGATTGTCGGTGACTCTGGCTATTTCTCTAGATGAGGACGAGTCAGGTAATGGTGCGGTTGTCATTAGGGAAAAGTCCGTGGACCAGGATGAGACTAACCCTGATGATAATGACACACCCGCCAATAGCACTAACCCCGATAAACCCGATGATATCAAGGAAACTAGTAATGGTGTTTCAGGTAAAGACGGTGACGATACCATGGACATTGATCACCATGATAATGACAATAGCGATGACGATATCGTGGAAGTAACCCCCGAACCAACTGAAGCAAAGACGGACGAAAACGGAGACAAGGATGCTGATAGACCCGACTCGCCCGCCATGCCCATTATCCAACCTGATTCTGTCAGAGAGCCTACTCCCATTGAAATTGGCTCGAGCGACGAATACGTCACCGCTGACGAACAGGAACTATCCCTCCAACCTAAAGATCCGGAAATCTATAGTTCCATCACTGAAGGCGATTACGGGCTTATACCCCAGCTCTGTGAGTCGCCGCTGAAGGAAGAAACGGCAGAAAAGTTCCACCAAATGTTCTACACCGTGATTGACGACTTTTGCATTGCTCTTGTCTACGATGAAGGAGACGAGGAGTTGTTGCGGACCATGTACGATCTCTACGCCTATCTTCGCGAATGGCGACTCGCTCGGTTTGCCTTGGAATATATCCTTAGTGGACCTTCGGAACTGGACGATGTCATGGGTCTTATTGGCGAGGATCCCGGAGCAGCAGCGGCCTTGGCTAAACTTAAGAATTACCTCGAAAAAGCCGATTACTCCGACGATAACCTCAAACGGGTCGATAACAAGTTCTACTTTCTCGATACCATGAAGGCTGATCTCAAGGAACTGATTGCTCGAAATAATCGGTTAATTTGCAGAACTTGGGTCTATAAACCTGGTGGCGGATGTAAGGTGACTGAAGATGCTTCTGATGTGTCAGCATCATTCGAGGGTATTGACTGGACAACATTAGTGGACCAGTTTGACGCTGCTACTCGTCTGGCTCTCATGGACGACCAATTAGTCAAGGAAAAGCGCGGCAAACGGGACGCTGTCGATCTCTACTGGCTTCTGGGAGCACCCGTTGAGCGGGTAAACCTCCGCGTGATTGCTGCTGACGACGAACCCGAGGCTGTTGAACCCATGGAAGTGGATACTACTGCTCCTGCTGTGGTAGTGGAAGAACCAGTAGTCGAGGAACCTACTGAGGTCGAGGAACAACTGGAACCGCTGCGAGCTCTGAAACGGCTAGCTCGCATCGGCGACCTGGGGTTTTCTGCCGAAGCACCTAACGTTCCTCTCCAACCGGAATGGTTTGTGGAATCGACAGAATTCTTCCGCAAACTCTCCTCGCTTACGGGAATCAAAGTGGGTTCAGATGTGGCATCATGGGTGGTTAATGTCGACCAACTGCCTGACTTTGTTGGTGGGTTACTTAAAGCGCTTAATCACTGGACTTCCGAATTATCTGGAGTTCTTCTCAACTCCCATAAGCTGGCAACCACCGCTGACCGCACCAAGTTGCTCGACGTCATACTGGGGTTTGCCCTGCTGAAAGATGATGCCTCCGTGGTCATTCCCCTGCTTAACGATGAAGGAGTTGCCTCAGTGGTTAATAAGATCAACGAGGCACAAATGCACTATGTCGATGCCAAGTTGGCGATGATCGAATACCTCCTCGGAGCTCCCGTGATCCAATACAAGTGGTCATCTAAGCTCTACGAAGTGGTGGAGCGGTGGGTGATCCAGTTAAACAGTCACATTTACGACACTCTGGCTCACTTTTCCCACGACGTAATTGTTGGTGTTTATGAATTGTTGGTCAACACTTATCTCGAACGCAAACGGGAACTGGTGGAACCAGCCGCCAACCGCAAGTTGTGGGTAGCAGCTCTCGAATCTCGAGACTTGATGGACCGCTGGGAAAGCAAGCTTCAGCAAGTGCTTGACTCCAACACCGAAACCGAGTTGTACCAGCGATTCGCTTGGGCTCGCATCCAGCGCTACAAGTGTCCCAACATCTACGCTCCCGACAACGCCTTTGTCCTCGAGCTGGTGGTGGAGGACTTACAAAATGCTGTCACTCGCACCCTGGTCGTCTATCCCAATTTCGCTTTGATTCCGTCGTTGCTGCCCGAAGCCGTTGATGCTGAAGCCACTACCCTCAGTGTTCTCAGCATGTTTCTGAAGATTCTTGCCCACGATGCTGGCGAGCTGGTGGAGCTCTTGGAGCGGATCTTGATGAAGCGAACCAACGAAGATGATGACCCCGCTATCGATGCCATTCGCCAGTTCTTGGAACGGCTGCTGATCGACATGACGATGCTGTTGTGGGGCATTCTCTTTGGTGCTTACGGCGACCAGGGCGAACGGTTGGAAACGGGATTTGCTCACTTTGCTGCTGCTGTGGTGTCCTATCTTGACGATGCCGAAGCCAGACATGATCCTCGCTCGGTCATCACCGTTATCGGGAGCTTAGGCACCACGCTCGAGCAGTTCTTCAAGTACTTGCTTTCCCAACAGTGGAAGCTTATGGCGCTGGCGCCAGCGGACGTGGCTCGCCACATGCTCCGGCTCTTCGAGTGGGTGTACATGTTCTCCATCCACGAGGAGGCGCTGATCTACAGTCTGCGAGTACACTCGGTTGAAGCGGAACTGCGGAAGAGTTTTGCAGCATTCAAGGATGTGTTGGTCAACTTGGCGACGGCAGTAGTGGTGTTTTCTCCCGACGACATCCAGGTATCGATGTACCTGACCATTCACGACTTATTGGGTGTGAGACACCTTTGTCTGGCGGCTCGGGGCGTGTTCTTAGCCGTGGGCCAACAGTTATTGTCGGGAGATCCTCTGTCAAGGCTTCAAGTGGCTCAGATCATCCACTGTCGCTACCACTATCTGGTGGCGATTGACGGTGTATCTCCCAAGTCCCACGAAACCGAACTCAGCTCGCAAAAAGTGCTTGATCAGGGCACCTGTGTCGAGTTAGCTCGAGTGATTCTTCCTCAGTGTTTTGTCCGCAACTCGTTGATTCATCCTCCCAAGCACGAGATGCGAAACATCGTCGATGACTTCTACCAAGTGTTGGGGAAACCCGAATTCGAAAAGTCGCTGGTGTTAGCCAAGAACCAGGCGATGCTCGAGTGGTTTATGGACTATACTCGCCTCACTCCCCACGTCCTCAAAATGGCAATGTACTGTCAGTGGGAGCCGCTCGACTTGGCTCCCGTCGACGACAAACACTCGGAAGTGCTGCACTTGGGACTCTACTACATCCAGGCAGCGGCGATGTTTGCTCAGTACAAGATCAAGAAGAAGAGCATGCAACTGCGAATTGTCGACTTGGAGACTATCATCGACCTCCTAAAGTATGATTTGGTGTATAATCCTACTCGCTTCGAGTCGTGGATGCTTCTTGGTCAAGCCTACGGCTTTCTCGTCGAGGATGACGTTATCTGGACTGCGGATAAACTCAACACTCCCGAGCGGAAGGTGGTCACGGCTAACCTCCAGCGCAAGCTGCTCATTGCCTACTTGATGGCCATCAACTTGGTGGCTAATTGTCCCAAGCCTGAGTCAAGTTTGGTCATTGGTCAGCTCACTCAGGGCCTAGCCAAGGAAATGTATCTGGCAGTTAAAGTACCCATGGACGGGATGGCGTTCAAAGTGTTGGAAAAGCCACAATTCATCAATACGTTCGAGAAGCCGCCTGAGTTCGTGGCGGCGCTGGAAAAGATGCTGGCTCCCCCCAAGATGCTCTTGAAGATCATCCAACAACTTTTTCAATTGGCAGTGCAAGCCGATGACCAAGAATGGGAAAACTACTACTATTTGGCTAAGGTGCAAAAGCTGTTGGATAAGCCTACGCAATTGGTACTTGAGACCATTCGTCAAGGAGGTCAGTTGGCTTATGAAGACAGTCAGGGAGGCGGCGATCGCATCGTCGAGCCTCACTACCAGCTTGTGGTGACGTTGTACAAGTACGTGAGAGCCGACAAACTTAGCATTGACGAAGCGGAACTGTGGCTTGCTCAGGATGAAGTTGTTGGTCAAGTAATTACGGGGATTTTTGAAGCGCCCAAGCCTCGCCGAGGCGGTCGTCGCAAGGTTAAGGAGGATAAGAACGATGAGAAGCGGGAAATCATCAACCTTGATCGCACGCAAACTCCCGAGGTAATTGAGCTTGACCTGTCTCAAGTGAGTCCTGGGGGAACCGTTACTCCTGACAAAGTTGAACCTCCTCAAGATAATAATGATAAAGAAGAAGATGATGATGATGACGATGAGGTCATGGAGGTCGATATGCATGAGAAACAAGCATCGGCACTGCCAGCTCCCAATGGACTGGAAAAGCTGCCTTCAGTGGACTCTACCGATAACAAGGAAGACACCATCACCAGTGACGCTCTTGTCGTTAAAAACGACAGTAATGGTAACAATGAGAAGGAGCTGAGTGTGTCTGTGGTTAAAGTCGCCGATGTTGTCAAAAACGATACACCCAAACAGGCATTTTACCGCAAGATCGTATCGGCATTGAAAGTTCTCGAAGCCTACGATAAGCGCAACTGGCACCATCGTCCCAAGTATCGCCAGGCTCAGGTCATGTTTGAGGAGTTGGGCGATGCTCAGGGAGCGCTCAAGCCTCTCAGTCTGCTTACTTCGGGGAAACTGTTTATGAACATCTGGAAGCCCGAGTTTGAACGTGGCGGCAAGCACTTCTATTACACCTTTGAGTACGCCATGCTCTACATCCAGTTGTTGACGGCGACCAAGGATCTCCAGCTGCTTGCCACATTGTTTCCTCGGTTGAGAAAGCTGAACTCGACCATGATCAACTTGTACACTGCCTGGGACGTGGTGTGTCAGCTGTACAACACGGTGATGCGGGAAGCCATGGGATTCGAGTTGCGTGACAACAGTTACGTCGAGCTGTGGCTCTTGCGGCTTCTGCTGACTGAGGTTATCCCCAAGAGCACCAAGCTCATGGAAAAGCTTAAGCAGGACGGTATTCCCAAAGAGTTGGAGGAGTACTTGGTGTTGTTGAGTCATACGTTTGAGATGAGAAAGTTGAATAACGGTTTCGGTCCCACCAGTGTCATCGACGACTCTATCGCCATGTTGTTCCTCAAGTGCTGGGAATGGTTCGAGCCCGAGTCCACCGTTGCTGAGTCTCAAGAGGCGCCCAAACGATTGGCCAAGAAGGAACTCTATCCCGTGGCTAGCGACTTGACGAAGCAATTGAAGCCAAAGATCGACGAGATCAAACCCAAGGTTGACTTGAACAAGTGGGTACAAACTCAGTTACCCTTAAGAAAAGCGGAAAGAGAAGATCGGGAAAAGCGCGAAGCTGAAGCCCGAGCTAAAGCCGAAGCCGAGGCCAAGATCAAAGCTGAAGCTGACGCTAAGCTCAAGGCCGAAGCGGACGCCCAGGCGACCACCGAAGCTAAACCGGAAGCTAATGGAAACCCTCCTGTTGCTACTAATATCATAGTGGAGGTCACCAACACTCCGGTGAAGCAAGAAGGTGATGACCAGCTTGTATCTCTTCAAGCACTGCCTGGTGCCGCGGCTCCTCAATTACCCCAGCTCAACGTTGCCGAGCCTCTGTCGCCTCAACCTCCAGCGAAGCCGACGGTGTCTACTACTCGGGCTACCAAACGACGCAGCAGTGTTGCTGGTCTGGACGCTAAACGAGCTCGCCCTGAGTCCAAACAATCACCTGGAGGAGACTCCTAGTTTTGACGTAGTTTTATATATATTCGAGACGTATCAGAAAACATTATTTTGGTGTAGGTATCCTTTTTGATTCAACTAAGCACATTGATAGATTCTTAAAATGTATATGGATCCACTAATTAAATTATAAGTATGACGAAAAGTGGGGTTAAATTGTGGGGTAAATAGATCTAAACGGTATTTTAATCAGGGGAAATAGAGATGGAGGCGTTATCTATCCTAGATCCAAAAAGTCTAGGTAATTCCAAAAAGTCTAGGTACATGAGGATACTATCTATCATAACAAGTAGTATTTAAACTGAAGAAACGTACTATGTAAGAATACGTTAGGCTAGCGTGATTTGCAGTCTATTTCCGTGAATGCAGAACTATTCAAGGATTCCACTCTTGCTAATGGGATAGGTAACTAAGTACAATAGGATTGTTTTAGGTGACGTCTACAGGGCATTGTCTTAGAGTTGGTGTCGTCCCTAATTGGAAAAGCTTGCGATTCGAAAAACTCGTGACCTTAAATTTGCCTGTGAGATTTGAGTATAACTGAGTACCATACAACAGCATCGTACAATACAGAAGCACGTTACGTCAATAACGGCTTCAGATTGCGTTTAATCGATCGACTAAACGTAATATGCTAACTAAAAAAAGGCACCACTAAACCGTTACAATTTTAATCAGTATTATTGTATGTCTTGCTGATGTCCCCTCTCGCATTAGCATGTGCAACAACAGACGAGTCAACTTGACCGAACAGGCGATAACTCTCTAACACTACCTATTCAACAGATGAAAGTGCTTTACCTTGGTGGGTTTCTCCAGAATGCTGAGCGGCTTCGAAAGCGTCTGCAGCGGCTAGAGGAAGCCATGACCAAGCTTGGCTATGAGCTCGACTATGTTAGTCCTCCGCTCGAGATCGAACTGAAGGAAGGCGTGTTCATGAAGCTTGGGAAGACAGAGGAAGAAAAAGATGCCAAGTGGGCGCTGATCAAGGCCCGGGGACTCAATCGGTGCTGGTGGTACTATGTGGCGGGAGCCAAAACCCAGGGAGAAGGGTTGGATAAGAGCATGGCCTATATCATCGACTACATCGACAAGAACGGGCCCTACGTCGGCATCATGGGGTTTAGTCAGGGAAGTTCGGTGGCAGCCATGCTCACCTGCTATTTGCCTCGGACCATCCCCAACTTCAAGCCGTTTAAGTTCGCCGTGTGTATCTCGGGCTTCAAGCTTGGACCCGAGTTTGCCCACTACTTTGAAGGTAGCGCCGACGTGCCGACAACGATGGTGGTGGTCTACGGAACCATGGACTTTATCGTGCCAGCCTCGGGCACCCAGGCTCTCTGTAAGTTGTTTCCTCGAGCGCTGGAGATCTCGTGGCGAGGTGGCCACGACGTGCCCCAGACCGATGACATCATCGATGCCATTACCAGCAAAGTGAGCCAGGGCGACAATAAGTTGTGAAGGGTTAAGGGCGGCGACGAACAGCGAGGTTAAAATAGCATTGGGACAAGGGAGAGGGGGTATGTAAGGAAATGGGGGTGCGCGCCAGTGTAAACCCCCCCCTTGTCGTCAGCGACCGTGCTCGCCTAAATAGGTAACATTATACGATTATGTCAGCGGCGCTCGTACCGGCGACAGCTTTTAACGACAATTGTTGCGCTAAAATAGTCTTTGGCAATGGTGGGTGTCCATGCGAGCCCTGGCCCCGCAAGCCGCAAGCGCATAGAGCCAGCCGTTCGCTGGAAATCTCGCTGCGGACGAAACGTCCGGATCACCGGATCGTATTTCTCCCCCTGGAACACAGACTCAATAAGCTTCTCGCCTAGCCACTAAAGTCCACCCGACTGCACCAGCCAATAATTAGACGGCTTTAGACTAGCGATTGAATCTGGATCAGGGGAAGCGTGTGTCATTTGCCGCAAGAGATGGACGCAATGCCCGGGGCTTTTCCGTCGCCAGATCCCGTCGATCGCCGAGAGAGGTGCGACGGCGATCGGAAAGGTAGGCTTGGGTTTCCCCTCCTTTGTTCTCTCCTGCTAGCGAAGGCGGTGGCCAGCTGATACGATTTGCGAGCTAGGAAAATAGCGACGCCAAAAACGAGAAAATAGCCGTATCCCTTGGAGCGGAAGAATGGTGGGGGTGGTGGGGGAGCTTGGGGAAGGGTCGCCGGCGTTGTTTGCGGCGAATTCCGCGTGTAAAGGGCCCTCTCCTGGCTCCACAAGCGACAGGAAGTTATTTTCCGGGGACACGGCATCACTTGCAGCGTGGAACAAGTAGCGACATATGCAAGCAAGTGCGCGATAGCCTCATCGAGGGGACACCGGCTGCGCGACCCACTTAGTCAGGTAGCGGGGGCTGACGGAGCTGTAGAGTAAGCATCGCAGGCTCTGATTGTTGGTGGCGATAATAATCTCGTTGTATCGCCGCTGTATCCGCTACCATCGGGAATCGACAGGTGTTGGGTCAGTTGTCATTCCGCTATCGTTTAACGATGCCAGCGCTTGCAAAGTCGCTAAGAGGCGCGCGGAGACAGATCACAGTTGGCGGCATATGGCCAGGTGTTGCGGTCTAGATCAGCACCCCTCGTATCGCACAACAAATAGGCTATTTTGCCCTATCGCCACATTCTTGTAGCTTTTAACCAATATTCAAACAATGTTTAACAAATCTCTTCCATCGTTAATGTCTCCACGTTTCGCGGCGCCTGCTCGGCGCTTAGTGGCTCGCCAGCGCTGCCGGCGCTGCCAGCGGCGCCGAGCGCCAGGCACAATTAGGCAGCTAGGCCCGCCGAACAGTTACCACCACGCCAGACCCCGGGGCGGCAGGCGCCGGCACCGGCACCGCGGGCTATCTGGGGCGCCCATTAGCGCTGCCAGCGCGGCGCTCCGCCGGTGACACCGGGTGTCTGCAGTGCCATTGTTACCCTTCGTATGGTCTCAGCGGCATAAGGACAAACTGAAGGAGACAGTAAAGAGGAATGGACCCACGATTACCATTATGAAACGTTATTAGATAACCAGAGAATGCTGAGCGAGTGACATTTTGTGTCTAGGCTCTGGTAATGGCGCCATTGCTGGTGCTGTTCGTATTTTGTTGACAACAGGCGAGCCACGACTTGGTTCGTACTGTTATCACCCTGGCAAATGTCGCCCCGTTTCATCTGCTGGGTTAGGTCGATTGGGGGATACACATTGAATGGAGCACAAATTGGTAGGAAGTCTGATCGTGGTGGCAACGGAGCTAGGGCATAAGTGATGTTAATCACTTCTAAGTGGTATCCCTTTCCAACCCAAAAAAAAAACACCTGATACAACCCCAAACAGCGCCAATGGCTAGCACATCACATCCATGCTAACCTAAACGATTATGGATTCAAGTACTGAGTCAGCAGCTCACTATTTCCTCACCATTATCCTGGTATCATTATCCTCACTAATACTACACTCCGCTCTACGCTCTTGGTGCGACCAAAGACGGCGCCGGGCGCGCTCGCACCCCCATGCTTCGCGCCTCCCCCAAGCCCGAGGACGACGACAAGAAGCCGGAGCCGGTGGCGTTTCTGCGCCGGGACACCGCTCGCCAGCGGCCCAAGCAGGGGATGCTGGTGTACCTGGCGGCGGGCGCCGGCGACGACGGCCCGGCGTGGTTGACTCGGTCGCACATCGCCACCAAGTACGAGGCCTACGCCAGCTACAAACCGGCGCGGGCGACGGTGACGGCGCCCGACTATAGCGCCTATGGCGCCGACGGTGCCACTCCCGGCGCTGGCGATAGTGGCCCCGGCCCCGGCCACGGACCGATCCACGGCTCGAGACGCCCGCTCAAGTCGCTGAAGCAGGCGCTCTACCTCCACACCCAGGGACGACCCCGGGACCCCGACGACGTCGACGACGTCCTCAACGGCTACCACCCCCAGGCGGCGCCGGCGTCCTACTTCCACCCGCGCGAGGAGCGCCAGACCTACCACACGTTCAAATCGCACATTCTGAATAAGGAAGATCGGGACATTAACTCCATTGTTCGCCAGCACTATAACCAGCGGACGAAAGTGCTGAAGATCCAGGGACTGCGGACGAAGCTGCCGATCTACCGGTTGCGTACGTTTAACAATGTCATCAAGTACATGCTCTTGGGCAACTTTGTCAAGCGGCGCCCCGATGCTCCGCTCACGTTCTTGGACCTCTGTTGCGGTAAAGGTGGGGATTTATTCAAGTGTGAGTTTGTCGGTGTAGATCAGTACATTGGCGTCGACATTCTGGACCAGCTGGTGCACGAAGCGTTCCACCGGTACTCGCAACAGAAGGCCCGGTTCAAGCCGGGTCCGCACAGCCAGCGGGACCCGCGACGGTACAACTTTGAGGCGTGTTTCGCCACTGGCGACTTGTTTCTGGCGGAGCTCCCGGCGATTCTCGAGCCGAACTTCCCCGGGATCATGGATAAGGTGTTCCCCGTCGACAGCGTGCTGATCCAGTTTCTGCTCCACTACTCGTTTGAGACCGAGGACAAGGTGCGCCAGCTCCTCATCAACGTGCTGCGGTCGTTGCGTCCTGGTGGCACGTTTGTCGGTACCATTCCGTCGCTGGATTTCATTAGAGATAAGATCGTCCGTAAGGACTACCAGGTGAACGAGCTGAGTCTGCGAGTCAAGTTTGGCAACGATATATATAGCGTGACCTTCGATAACCATCCGCCGGTGGACGGGGTGTTCCGACCGCCGTTTGGCAACCGCTACGACTACTTTTTGCAGGATGCCGTCGACAACGTCCCCGAGTACGTGGTGCCGTTCGAGACGTTGCGGGCGTTGTGTGAGGAGTACGGGCTTGTGCTCAAGTACAAGAAGAACTTCTTGGAGATGTTTGCCGCCGAGATCCCCAAGTACTTTTCCAAGTTGAACCGCAACTTGATCGAAGGGTTGCAACGAGATGACGGCAAGTACGGGGTCGAAGGGTCGATGAAGGAGGCAGTGGCGTTTTATTTGGCATTTGCGTTTGAAAAAGTGGGGTAGTAACCTCCGGATATCTAAATTTTTAAATTAATCACATTCTTAGACTCACGGGTAACTTTTTGTAATTTATGATAATTTTTCCGAAAAAGAGGGAAGGTGAGTTCATGAGAGGTCAAGTTATTGATTACGATTATAGGCACAATAATGACTACTACTATCGCTTTATTCGCTTATAGCTTTCTACTTGGTTGTATCTGGTTGTTGTCTTTGATTTAAGTCATCTCTCTTAAAGTAAATCGTCGCGATCGACAAGTAATGAAGTATACTCAATAGTGTCAGTTAACCAACCAATAAACTAAACCAAAACAACTAACAATCAAACCAATACCTTCATACCATTAATTTGATGATAGTTTACCCATCTAAAAGCTCATCGCGGTCAACATGTACCAAAGTATAACCAAGTATAACCAATAATGCCAATTAACCACCCAATAAACCAAATAAAAACAACCTATACTCAAACCACTACCATTATACCCTGGTTTTGATGATAGTTTACCCATCTAAAACCCCATCCCAATCTCACTAAATCGCCATGACACCCTCGGTCGCCTCATGTCGCGCAATTGCAACAAACCCAGCTCCGACAACCGGGAAAAGACGACACCATCACTTGAAATTGTCGGCGAATAATCCAGTACAATGGCTCCCCCACTGATACCGCGTTCACCAGACATATTTAGGCCGCTCTTCGTGCGCCAGAAATCTGTCAACCATGCTGCCAACAAAGGACACCTGCATGCTCGCTACGCTGTAGCCTGGCCATTAGACAAGAAAATAATTGACACAATCATCGCCTCGCTTAGTCAACCCCCAACGTCGAATAGGGTAGAGGTAAGCGATAGCCAGCAACTGTGGGAGTTAAGGTGGAAACAACGCAAGTGTTTCAATGTAAAAACGGCTTGTCCATCAACCGTCGCTTCCGTCGGTTTACGAGTAAGCCTTGCATGAAAGATCCGAGATTGTCGGAAGGAGGCTTGGGGATCGGCGCTCTCGTGGGTTGGGCAAAGTTTTTCATTGTCAACTTCACCGATGCAAACAGTGGTAATGTCACATTATTGATGCCGTGGACTGGGTTAAATTGATGCTAGGTGGCTTAGGTGGTGATACACCGCCATACACCGACATACACCTTGATGGGCGCAACCCCCACGTCGTATTTTGAAGCGAGCACATATCACCATAATATGTCGGTACCACTGATAGTAAGTTGATGAAAAAATGGTAACGTAGACTGGAGCTGATGATGGTATGAGTTGGTTGTTGTACGGTTGAATTTCGGAGGACACCGACGGTGATTTCATTTAAAGAAGATTGAACACCATCGCATGGACGGTCAAGTTAGTCGATATGCTTGCAACCAAACGACAATCAACGAAGTGAGGGAATAACGAGTTGATCAGTTAGGATTTAACGCCGGTTTTGCTTAACATTTAAGCTTGGCAAATCCTATATCCTGTTTCATTCTGATTTTCAAACAAACATATGTTGCCTTGCCATAAAATTATACCCGAAGACACCGTCAAATAACCTCCATTTGAACAACATCATTCAAAGAATAACCCGTTGACTATCATGAAGAGTTGTCAAAATTTTTATCCTTGTTTTGATCGGATATATTGTGAATGATTCCATAAGGTCTTGTGATCAAACACATATTTATGGTCACCACAACACAGCAAGCCAACAACAACAACCGGGAAAATAACGTCAGCTTCAATACTTGCAGTTTAAGCACCTTGATTTGATTTTATGGACCATTGCCACCATTTGTTGGTTCAAAAAATTGCCATCGGAGTTGCTTAATATTGCGTCCCGATTACCAAAAACAACTTTGACAATCACAGCGATATCTCCGTCACAATCTTATTGAATATAATGGTACTGTTGTAGTTCATTTGTCCGTAGAATAACATTTGGTTTAGCTTCGTACTTTGGCGAATAAAAAATCGACAAAATCCGGACGAGGTGAAGTTTAAGCGAGCACGATGGGATCGATCACCCCCGCCTAAACGCCGGCGAGGCGAGGAATGTGATGGTGGCCTGTGCTTTTGCTTGACCTGGATTAGTGTGGATTTAACCAGTGGCTAAGATTGTCCCAATATTATCATTACGGCCCCATTTCGCAATCGGCATACTCCCTCGAACCAGCGGTGAATCTACCACAAAACCAAGGATAAAATTCTAGCGACGGTTTCAAGGCGTCGCCAAGATTAGGTAGTGGAGAGTGATGAGCATTCTCTAGGTCTACAACTACAGCGCCGTCATCGTCTCAATCGGGAAATGGTTCGTTGCCGTTCTGGCGGGATCCCCATTAGCGGACAATAGAACAAAGACGTAGGTACCAAGGGGGCAAGTCTCGTTTAGCAATAACACAGACCAGACAACAAAGCAAATTAAACCGGGACTAAGTCTCTAGCCCGAACCAAAAAACGATGGTTACCACCATAATCCGAACCACGTGAGACTAACACCATATCACCCGAAAACCACCCATAATAACGCTAAACCACACACCGTTTCAAGATCCTAAACTGCCGGCACCGTCATGTCGCTGGGGTTTTGCCTGTACCCGGCATCGAACCAGGCGTGGAAGCGATCCATTCCTCGACGAAACGGATGTCCATTCCCGGGGCGTCTGCCGCCGTCACCGTTTTGGGAAAGGGTGTGAGCGGACCCACATTTGCTACATTCCCGCTGGCTCCGCACCCGACTAAACGGCACCGGAGTCTGGCTAAGGGCTGGCCCCCCACTCGCCGATAATTTTTAGTGTTTAGCCAGACAATATCCCCATAAAGCAGAGTTTAGCATCGTGCGGAATGGGAATGGGTTTGGCGTTGTCGCCGCTCGTGGTTCGAGCCTCATCGCGTGCTTCACGGCGGCAATGTCGGCTTCCAGGCACGGTCAGATGGCATCGGCGTGTCCAGGGGAAGCACCAGTGACAAAGGAGGGGGGACAACTGAGAAAAAGCGGTCGTAATCGTCAGGGCCCCTCCGACACCACCCGGAAGCAAAGGACAAGCTGCCCATACGCGAGGTGCAGCCAAAGGTCCAAGGTCCGGGACATTTAGAAGACAAAGCGACAATGCTGCGTAACCACGTCAACGCTCAGCAAGACGTAGTGAAGGCGACGCCAGAGGGGGGCGAGGGGTTATAGTGGCAGAGATACAGCATGTGGCCACAAACCGGTGCCGCCCCCCAAAGCAGTAACCGAGCGCCTTCTAGACCCGTATTAGCCCCAGCTAGATGGGGGAATGGATGGGGCCAGGGTCCAGCCCGGAGCGTCAGCCGTCCCATCGCAACCGACGGCGCAGCGGACCGCCCTTCCTGGGTGAGTGGGCCCTTCCCCTGAGCGACGTCACGTTAACAGCAGAGAATTCACAACAATGAGCTTAAAAGCCTGGTTATTTTGGTCTTGGTTATTTCACTTTGATTTTGCTAGAATCCGATTTTTGGTAGATTTTAAACAGCGGAAAAAAAGGCATGACTCCCTCGGTCGCTTGGTGGTGGTGGTGATGGTAGGTGGCGCTGGGGAGGTCGGAGTCGGTGGCGGCGGGCCGTCCGGGCCCCTGATGGCTACTTCGGCTCGTAGACTAAACGCCAGACGTTCGGACAGGCGAGGAAAACGTTTGCTATGTTTGCCGTTAGATGAACTGGTCATTTACGAACACTAGCGATCCAGGGAGATCGGTTTTTCAAGGCTTCTTTTTTTCGAACTCAGTTAGTTCCATTTGGTGATGGAAACTGGCACTTTTCGTCACGGCAGTACAGGTCACTATTTTATCGGGGGCCACTGCGTCTAGGGCCCGTCGTCCCGATTGCACAAGTGTCTCTGCTGCCACCCACCACGATTATTATTTCGTCCCCCTCGAGGTATTATTTCGCATCTCGCGCCACCCCTCGCCACCACCATCCAGACGAAAAAATATCGCTGGGGCTGCCCATCGGATATTTTTTTCCCGACCATCCCTCCGATATTATCCCCCGCCGGAGCCCACACCACCCGTCCTGTATCAGCAAAGAATGCCCGTTGGCGTACAAAATAATTCCCCAGGCTCCCAAACGTCGCCCTGGCGCTGACAACACCCGCCGCCGACGAAAAAATATAAATCGGGGGTCGCTGCCGCCCATAAAACCCCCTCGTCTCCGCCGCCGGCTCGAATTTGGTGTCTTAGCCGTCGTCGTCGTATCCCCATTGCTGAGCCTCGCTTGCCCCTTGTTCGCCGCACTTCCGTTGCCAGAGTTTGCCAGAGTTTGTCTCCAGAGTTTGTCTCCAGCGTTCTCTGTCCTTATTAACTTGTGAGCGGACTTCAGTCAGTTTGATAGCCTCCATCTCGTTCATCCCTTCCCGAGAGAGTTTGTCACTGTCACTGATCCAGTCACTTGTCACTTGTTCCTGACTCATCAGCTACTGATCCAAGTCACTTGTCACTTGTCACTTGTTACTGATTCCAGCTACTGATCCAAGCTACTGACTTGTCAACAACCAAGTTACCAACTGACATCAACCCACGACTTGAACCACTAGCTTATTTACTGTAAGTTAGTGTTTGTTTCCAAGTCTGTTCAAGTCTGTTCAAAGCTTTTCCAAGAGTCTTTGCTCAGTCGATCCTTGTGTTACTGCGCCGGTGTCCACTAGTGTGCCTACACCGTTACCAGTGCCCCTCCTTTCCCCAGGCGCCCACGCCGCCCCTCGTCGCTCGCCATCCGCCATCGTGTCCGCCGTGATCCTCCCTCCCCCTTTGGCGGCGTCAGCAATCTATGGCATGTCAAAGTCCACCTCCACCTCGCCCAAACTGGATAAGGTGTCGATAAACTCTATTACCAGCGCCGGCGCCGCCAGCGCCGCGCCGGCGCCCCCCGAT